>VDFB02260508.1:0-38422 GCA_007258455.2 Sequoia sempervirens | reverse complement strand
GTAAGTCGTGGGAAGAGCACCTTAAGCATTTGGAAGAAGTGCTTAACATTTTAGAGGCGGAATGTTTATTCGCCAAAGAATCAAAGTGTGAGTTTGGGTTGGAAGAACTTTTATACCTTGGCCACATTATCAGTTCAAAGGGGTGAAAGTGGATCCAGAAAAGATAAGGGCCATTCTTGATTGGCCAACTCCTAAGACTATTTCTCATTTGAGAGGGTTTTTAGGGTTATGTGGATTCTATAGAAGATTTGTTAAAGGTTATTCTCATCAAGCAGCACCTTTGACAGATCTTACAAAGAAAGGAGCTTTTCTTTGGACTAAGCAAGCACAAGAGGTTTTTGATAAGTTTAAACAAATCATGAGTTCGTGTCCAGTATTGGCACTTCCGGATTTCTGAAAACCTTTTGAATTACAATGTGATGCTTCAGGAGAAGGAGTTGGAGCTGTCCTAATGCAAGACAAACATCCTATTGTCTTCGAGAGCAGAAAATTGAGAGGGGCAGAAAAAACTTACTCTATTTATGACAAAGAGATGCTTGCCATCATGCATGCTTTGTTTAAATTCCGTCAATACTTGGTGGGAAGTAAATTTGTTGTTAAGACTGATCACAACAGTCTTAAACATTTTATGCGCCAAAAGGAATTGAATGAAAGGCAGCAAAAATGGGTAAGTAAACTCCAAGCATATGACTTTGACATTGAATATGTCAAAGGAAAAAATAATATAGTTGCTAATGCTCTCTCTAGAAGGCCTCATTTGCAATCAATTTGTGAGTTATCAGCTGATTGGAAAGAATTAATTGCTGCTGATTATGTTAAAAATCAGTTTGCAACCAGCTTGTTAGAAAGTCATTTGGTTGATGAAAGGTATAAGTTGGTTGATGGATTAATTTATTACAAAGATAGAATCTTTTTAGTGCAAGAATCTAAGCTTAAGAAAAAGATTCTACAATCTTTTCATGATGTTCCCCTTGCTGGTCATCAAGGGATTTTCAAGACCTATAAGCAGATTCGTGAAAGATTCACTTGGAAAGGTTTGAAAGATGAAGTCTTGAATTATATTAGGGAGTGTCCTATTTGTCAAAGGAATAAAAATGAACACTCTTTTCCTGCTGGTCTGCTTCAGCCCTTACCTATTCCAAATCAGAAGTGGGAAAGTATTGCCATGGACTTTATCACAGGGTTGCCCAAGGTGCAAGGACGTGATTGTATATTTGTTGTGGTTGATAGACTAACGAAATTTGCTCATTTCTTTGCTGTTACCACTTCATTTACAGCAGCTCAAGTGGCTGAGTTGTTTTTTAGAGAAGTGTTTCGTTTGCATGGGTTGCCTAGAACAATTGTCAGTGATAGGGACAGCAAGTTCCTAAGTGTTTTTTGGCAGGAGATCTTTAGATTGAGTGGGACAGTGCTTACTCCAAGCACAAGTTATCACCCACAAACCGATGGGCAGTCAGAAATTGTTAACAAGTGGTTAGAGGGCTACTTAAGGAACTATGTTTCAGGACAGCAACGAGCTTGGATTAAATGGCTTCATTTAGGAGAGTATTGTTACAACTCTTCTTATCACATGTCAATTAAGATGTCTCCTTTTAAGGCTCTTTATGGTTATGAGGCTACTACCTTTGTTGATTTAGTGTTTGGTGATAGTAGAGCTCCACAAGCACTGGATATGTTACAACAAAGCCAAGACATCTTGAAAACTCCTAAGGAAAATCTGCAACAAGCTCAAAATCAGCAGAAGTTATACGCTGATCAGTAGCGTGTGGAAAGGTCTTTTGAAGTTGGGGACATGGTCTATTTGAGGCTTCAGCCATATAGACAATCTTCTCTCAAGAAGAGTGGTGCAGAAATGTTGAAGCCACGCTTTTATGGTCCTTTCAAAATCACCAAAAGGATTGGTGAAGTTGCTTATGAGTTGGAACTTCCAGCTGAAAGCAAAATACATAATGTTTTTTATGTGTCTCGCCTCAAGAAGGCAATTGGACACAATGTGGTGGCTACATCAGAATTACCTCCATTGGATGAGGAAGGTCATTTAGTGTTGATTCCAGAAGAGATCCTTGACACTAGAGAGCGTCTTAATTTGGGAATGCAGATGCGGGAGCGACGCGAATTACGGGGATCACAGTGCAGCGTGCGTGGGGTTTTCCTGCAATCTGATGATACGTTTGGAGTGCGACTATATATATATATAATTAAAAATATACAAAATTGTAAATACATTTGATAGTATGAACTATGAGTCTATGATACTTCATCAATCATCAATCATCATTAAATCTAAAATCATTGATCAATGCTAGTGATAAACTACAAGCTTAGAAAGATAAATCATAAATGCCAATTGATAGTTCAAAATTCCAATACATATGTCATACTCATATATTAATAATATCATATATGTCTTTGTACTCTTTAGTCATGATTCAAATGAAGATCATTACAATTATTCATCAACCATCAAAAGGGTCTAGATCATCATCATTTGAACAAGAACCACAAACAAATGCACTGCCAGTGCCACTTGTAGTAGGTGCATCATGTGCAAGAGTCTCATCATCATCATCTCCATCTATAGTGACTCTAGAAAGCTCTGCAATAGATGCATCCAAGTTGGCACTCTCAGGGGCTATGTCCCAATTCTTCATTGAACCATCCTTGTACTCATCTTGCTTATGTGATAGAAGACGCAAGTTGGAATGGACATAAACCAAGTCTTCTGCTTTTTTTGCACCCAACCGGTTACGCTTCACTGAGTGGATATAGGAGTATGTACTCCAATTTCGTTCAGCCGAAGAAGAACTTGCAACCTATTGAAATTGGAGAGAAAACCAAAATAACTTAGAAATAAAAAATGCAAAATAAATTAAATAATGGTAAGAAGTACTACTAAACTTAAAGTCTACAATACAAATGTTAAATAAAAAAAATTAAAAAATAAAAATTACTTGTGATAGAATCTTGATTGCAAGAGGTTGGAGGAACATAAAATCTTGCCCATGGAGGTACCACCATGTACAAGCATCTACTTTGTATTGGTCTTGAGTAGCACAAGGACTAAGTGTTCGTCCTGTGATGAACAAGCCAAACTCTTTCCTAACATTTTCCACCACTTCTGGATCTATGAAGAGTCTTTTGAATGCTTGCTTGTACCCATTAGCAACTTCACTATCTCTATATGGTGGAGTTCTCCCTGGCAAAGCAAGTATCTGTGAACTATAGTATTTGGGAGATAATGCATATGCAAGGAGATGCAATGGTGTGTTCATCTTGGCCCAACGGTGGTGAATGATTTTTTCAACTCTATGAAAAAATGTTTCTTGGGGTCATTCTCTTTTTCTGCTATTATCACCCTTATTTTTTCTATCATGGAGTCAATACCATCATAGATATCCCCCAAACATGGTTTATCTGTATCAGCAAACCTGAGCATAGTCATGATAGGATCAGTGAATCTCAAGACATAGGCCACACGATCCCACCAATCATCCCCTAGGATCAATGACTTGACCTTTCGAGCCCTCTCTGAACTTGATGTTTTCCAAATACTCCATTGGTTGCTAATAACCATGGCACCCAATGCGTCTCGCACCTTCACAAGTCGTCTCAAAACGATTGTGTGTGATGCAAATCGGGTCTCCGCAACCTAGGATCATGTAAAACATAAGTTAATAATAATAACACATTAAAATATAAATCCATAAAATTAAAAAAATTAAAATAAATTATAATTGATAATTAAATTAAATTTACCTTCAACAATTCCAATCTCGAGAAAGTCCTGAAGATGCTTTGTGACATATGGTGGTTTGTCACAAACATTTGGATCTCCTCAGCCTCTTGGTATATTTCTTTCACCCATTCTATTTGAGTGCCAATTGCTTGCATCACCAAGTTAAGGGAGTGTACAGTGCATGGTGTCCAAAAAATGTGTTCATACCTTTGCTCAACCAAAATACCTGCAGCCCGACAATTTTTTGCATTGTCTGTAATGACTTGAACAACATTTTCCGGACCCACCATCTCTATGGACTCAATGAGGATTTTTGAAATGAATTCTGCATCTTTGATTTGCCCCTCACAATCAATTGCCTTCAAAAACATAGCCCCTTTAGGGGACACTGCAATAACATTTATCAAAGGTCGATTTTTGCAATCCTTCCATCCATCGGAAACAATAGACAATCCTGTTTCAACCCAAGAATCCTTAATTGATTTGAGTGATGTCTCTACATGATTTTTTTCTTTTACTAATAAGGTGGTGCGCACCTTTTCATACCCAGGACTTTTGAAACCTGAAGGTGCAGCATTGATTGCCTCCACCATATCATGCCAATATGGTGATCTCACCAAGTTGAAAGGAAGACCATTGGCATAAATGCAACGTGCAATTTTTTCCTCTGCGATGTCTCTTGCTTCATTTTGAAATGCCCTATCCAATGGTCCTCTTTTGCGGGAAGAAGTGGGGTTTTCTACTTCGACAAAGGGTGTCTCCAAGAAAGGATGTTGAGAGGCCATTACTGAATCTTCAGGCAAAGTAATTGATTTTTTCTTTGCTAAAGGATGGGTTCTTAATTTTGCTCTTGTAGACTTCGCATCAGCTTCTTCTTGTTCAGCCATGTATTTCATAATTTTATCCTTTGACAACCCCTTCTTATCTGCCCCTGCACATGGTCTAATCCCTTGCCCACTTTGTCCAAAAAGGTGAAATCTCACTCGACTATATGAGCTCTTAAATGTGACTTTACACTCATCACAAATCCAAACAAATGCCCCACCTCCTGGAAGCTGTTCAACCATTGTAGTATGATGCCATAAAGGAGATGCTGCATCAATTTTATACTTTTGGTTTTTACCAGCAGGAACACCCACTGAACTTGAACTTGTAGCCATTTGAACTTTGATTTTACTGTTATAAGAAATATAAAATATTGAACAAATTACAAAATGAACACCAAAACACATTAAAACAAATAGCAAATCTTATTTCTTCTTTTCTTAAAAAAAATTTATAAAAAAAAAAAAATTTGAAAAAATCTTCAAAAACTTGCAAAAAATCTTCAAAAACTTGAAAGAATCCATCATAAACTTGAAAAAATGAGTTAGAATGCATACCTTAAGTGATTAGATCTTCTTTTGTGCAAGTTATCCTCACTTTCTTTTGCACTTGATCAATCTTCTTCAACCTGCAAAATGAAAAAAATGGAGAGCAAAATGTGTTTGTGAGAGCAATGAAATGAAAAAAGAGTGATAGATGCATATTAGAAATGCGTTTTAGGGTTTTTTAGGTTTTAAAATGATTAAAAAAATCACTTTTTGTATTGATTTTGGCCAAGCGCCTTGACGGCGTCCCAGACGCAGCGGGCATCTAGGAAGCGTAAAGGCGCCAGACACCCAGGTTCTCGTGGGTCGGCGTGGCGGTTTCTATTTCCGAATATCTAAGCATCCTAGTACTCAGGCCTTCCATGGCAGCTCACGTCTTTCGCGCTCAGCGAACGCATTAGGGCAGCAACGTTCCGGTAACTAAGGAGAACGTTCTTTGAGAAGGACAATCAAAGAATATTTGGTTAGATGGAGGAATTTGCCTATTGAAGATGCTACGTGGGAAGGTGAACAGATTTTGTTGCATCCATCTTTGCAGTTGCTTGGGGACAAGCAATTTCGAGGAGGGCGGACTGTAATGTCCCCTTCTCATCAGTGATCAGCTTTGCAGTTCTTCAGTCTATTCTGGAACCCGTAGATTGGGATGAGGTGAAAATTAGGGTTTCTTGGGCTTGGTTTTCTGTGGCATTCATATTATTTACTATTTTTAGTAAATGCTTGTTGTGGCAGTTGCAGTTGTCTATTCTTAATCCTTAGCAGTTGGAGCAGTGTTATATTTTTGGTTTGGTCTTCAGTTGGCAAAAATATTAAATTAATGGCATTTTGTTCTATTTCACTGTTGACCCCCACCTTTGCCTAAGGAGTTAACTTAAAGTTGTTTTAAAGTGGGGCCATGAAGGGTACGCCCTCATCAAAGTTTAAATATTATTTATTCAAATATTTCTTATCTTGAAAGTGGACGCCACTTTTATTGTTTTGAATAAAGTGTAATGTTGAAGGCCTTTTGGGACGCCACTTGAGAAGTTGACTGGTCTTTGTGAAGTGGAAGAGTCTCTTGTGTCTTTTGAGTTGCTTCTCAGGCGATTGAAGAGTCTTGATGAGTTCTTATTTATTGAAGGTCTTGGCTCCAGCATTTCATCCATCAATTACCTTACTGTTATGCTGTCAAAATGACTATGGACATTTTGCTATTGCTTCGAGGATGCTACCTCCTAGCCCCTTCCCAATTTCGTGTTTGAAATACAACACCTAGTTGGAACATTGCTGCTTCTCACATCATACTAGCAGATTGAGCAACAAAGGTTGAGAATTTTGGTGAATTCTACAGTTTTGAAGTTCCTGGTTTTTACACAGCTGAAGCTGAGTTTTGTTCATAACTTCTGAAGTGAATTTAATTTGGTTCTGGGTACTTTGGCCATGCATTAGTTGACTGAAGGCGCCACCTTTCACAAAATATGGGAATTTATTTCCAAGTATTCAATTTTATCTTGCAAAATCGATTTTTAGTGAAGGCCGTACCATCTTGAGGTACATTGGAATTCGTGCCAAATTAATTGGAGTCTTTTGTGGCTGTTTTTGGATTGCATCTTGGGCGCCAGTCTTCTAGGGAGCTTTTGCAACTTATTTCACGTCATTCGGAGGAGAATTGAGTGAGTTATGAAGATTTCATTGATTCTCATAGTTGCAGATTGATATTTCCAGTTTCACAGTTTTGTATCAGATTGTAGTAGTTCTGATTTCTGATTTATTATTTGCTGTTAGAAAGTTCTACAAACATTGAAAAACATCTATCAATCTTGTGTTTGAAGATTATTGTAATTTCTAAGTAATTTGCAGCTTATTATTCATTTGTACAAACTGCAAACAGTAGTACTGTTCCAGTTTTTTAATTGCTGCAATTTCTTCCTGTATCTTCTCACATAAGTCCCCTGGATGGTTTACCGCCAGTGTGGTTAATTTTATTGTAATATCTCATACCCACTCATAGTGGTGAATCCCCACATGCATTGTGGATGCCTGCCGCAGCGGATGAATTGCTTTTATTTGTAATCTTTTCCCCCCACTGTTTGGTGGTAGCGTGGAATTGTTTCTCATGGCTGGTTATCCGCCTAATAGTTCATAATTTCAATTTCTAGACTCCGTCATATGTTAGCACCTCGCCCTCAGTGGGATCTTGAGTGCACATTCTTGACGTTGATTAGTTCTTCTATTCAAGTTCAGTTTCTTCAGTTCAAGTTCAGTATCTTCTATTCAAGTTCAGATTTTAATTTGAGGCTAACGCTAATCCAATCATCTATTACTGGTTATTTTGTGTTATTCCTTCGAAAAAAATTGGTTAGCATATTTCATTTACCCATATGAAACTTTTGTATTGTTGTCAAGTTCTAAACTAAAATATGTTATTTTTCTACCTATAACATGTTGATCTTCTCAACTTCATGTTGTCTTTCTCTTCAGTTCTTTCCTAACCCTTGTAAGATCATAAAATTTTGGCACTTATAGAATTGAATGCGCCTCAATGAAGCATGTTAAGTTTTCAAAGTTGGATTTTAGTACAAAGGCATGCATAGGAAAGAGGGTGCATGTTTTAGCACTAGGCATGCACCTCACAAAAAGGAACATTAAAGTGTCACTATTAGACACGAGTCCCATGTTTAGGCACACATTGAAAAGAGGTGTGCATTACAATAAAAGCACCAAATCTTCAAAAAATATAATGTCATTCACAAGTGTGTGAATGAGAGTGACAATGCACTTGTTCAAAGTAGTCATTGACAACAATAGTGGAATTTTTTGTGTCTCAAAATTGTTGTTCACACTTCTAGAGGGATCAATCCACTTCAAGGCCAAGGATATGTTGTTTTTGAAGGTGGGTAGACTAAGTCATCAACAAGTACTAAGTGATATAGGTCAATTTTTGAGAGTGAGTAACTTGTCCTTCACTTTGGGCTCAACTAGACCTAGGAAGGGGTAATTAGAGGCAATCTTTAACAAGATTTAATTACAACTGAAGATAAACAAGTAGAAAAAATTGCAATAGCATCCAATGTACACTTGGCCCCAAAATTTGTCACTAGACCGAGAACTAACACATTGCAAATATAACCTGTATTAAGCTGATGAAGAAATCATTGCAACACTACAAAATGTGGGTATATATGACATGATTCTCTTAAGGAAAAATCTTTCAAAGCTCATTGGAGATGTTGCCCTGGTTACAATGTTTAACCATGAAATGCATACAAACTACAATCTACTATTAAACTATTGGTTAATGATGTTTTTCATTTTATAGTGCATGGAGGGCACTTTCAAGATCAATGCCTTATATTGGGTTATAGTGTCAATATCAACTAGAAGACACAACAAATAGAAATGACAAAAAGATATCAGTAATTAAATATGCATAATAATTCCTCCCCAAACTCCAAAAATTCACATGCAATAAGAAAAATGCCATTAAAAATGACATATGTTATGCATTAAAGTGTTGCAACACATCAAATTCTTATTACATTCACACTAACAAATGTGGTAAGAGAAAACCCTAAACTAAGGACTTGTCACACTTCATCCCTTGAAAGTCTTCTCAAAGATCTACAAATGGCCAAGGAGACATTCAGTAGAAAACATCTACTACAAAACAATTAGCTCTTCACAATTTACAAAATGAGCTACTCTAATGGCAATTGGACATGCAAGATTTGGAACCCTAGAAGATGCTTGATATTGCATTTCTGTGAAAATGGAGAAATGATCAACCTTTTGAATGTCAAATGAGCTCATATTTATAGCACTTTGTTTGGTCACTAAATCCTTGTGAGAATTCAATAGAGAACTAGATCTCATTAATGCTATGTATATATTAAAATTCCAACCACTATATTCATGGAATCTTAATGTTCATCTTTCACCATTGATTTTGAGTGTGGATGTCCACCCTTGGGATAAACATAAGTTTTTAAGCGAAAAATACCAATTTGGTAATTGCAGAAGTCAAATTGGGTATTAATGGTGTTATAGAAATGTAATGTCCCCGTTTTTAGCACTACACTTTTTAGTGATTGATGGTCTATCTTCGGTGTGTTGTCGACCAGTCAGAAGCAGAATTAGGGTTTCCAGCTGCTTAGTGTGTTCTCTTGATGATTCAGGGTTTTGCTTGTTGGAGTTTGGTTGTTTGGATTGTGGATTCCTTCTGGGTTTTCAGAGAGCTTCGCTGAGGTATGACTTGCAACTGCGTCGGGCAACTTTTTCGGACTTACTATTTTTAGTAAGTTATGATGGCTACAGTTTGGAGTCGGGGATTGTGGATTGCGGATTCTTTCTGGGTTTTCAGAAAGCTTCGCAATGGTGTTGCATGCACTTTGATCCGAGCAACTTTCCGAATTTACTATTTTTAGTAAATTCTATTTTTAGCAATGGTCAAGTCAGCATCAACTCAGTAAGCTTTCCTTTTCTGGTAGTTGTAATTTCCCCTTTTCGAGCATGATCTTTCTAGTGACCGTTGGCCTATTCCGGAGACCCGTAGGCTACTCAAAAGGTAAAATTAGGGTTTCTTGTTTTGAAGGATGCTCTTGCTCGAGGTTGGTTGATTCATTGGCGGTTTCTTTCTGGGTTTTCAGAGAGCTTCGCAGTGATATGTTCTTCTTGGCATTCTGAGCATCTTCAGGAATTTACTATTTTTAGTAAATTCTATTTCTGGCAGTTTTCCTATTGGTTTCGGCATGGTTGACTTTCTACTTTAGACTGATCAGTTGGCTTGCTCATTTATGGCTTCGGTGCACAATTGGAGAGATAAGTTGAATTATTTAATTAAAGTCATGTTTTAATGTTATATTTTAACATTGACCCCCTTGGCCTAGCTCGTCACTTTAAGTTGTTTTAAAAGATGTCTTTATGGGTGGGCGCCTCATTGAAAGAAATTAATTATATTTCTTATAAAGTAAAGATTAACCCAAGCTCAAATTGGACGCCAACTTCAAGAAAGAAATAAAGTATTATTAAAAGTCAAAGTTTGCTTGGAAAAGTGGGACGCCTTCTATTGAAGGATTAGGGTTTGGTTCGAAAAGGAAGTTTAGGGTTTCGAGAAAGATCTGAAAATTATAAAAGGAGGCCATTGGTTATCATTGAGACCATCTTTGGTCTATGCTATTGTTATGCTGCCGAAATGGTTGCTGGATTGCTTTGAGGAATGAATGCCTCCTAGCCTTGGCTCGACTTCGTGCTTGAGAGATAGCACCTAGTGGAGAAGTTTGCTTATTTTGAGTGAGTTGTAGTGAGGTTTGCATTGTAGTGTTGTTTTGCCATTAGAAGTTCAGTTTATTGCATTTTATGTCATTTTCTGGAGTTGCTGATAACAGGGCTGAATCTGTAATTTCACTCATAAATCAGAAAACAAAAATAATCTCATTCTCGGTATTGTGTCATTGCATCTTATTGGTAAGGGCGCCCCTTCATGAATATTTGCAGATTTTAATATGAAGCTTATGATTTTATAATGCAAATCCGTCATTCCTTGAAGGCTGTACTTTCTGGAGTGCCTTGGGATTCGTGTCAGTAATTAATAACCATTTTTAGATGCCATTTCTTATTACTAAGTTAGGCGCCATCATTTTGAGGGTCTATTGCATCAGATTTGAGATCATTTGGGTGAGAAATGAGAGAGTTATGAGCATATTGCTAGGGATCTGTGTTGCTGGTTATTTATTTAAAGTGCAGGTCTGTCATAACCAGATTTAAGAAATCTGCATTTTCTTCCTTTGATCGGAGTTAAGAAATCATTAAAGGCTTTGTAAAAGATTCCATGTTGCAGCTATTTGAAGAGCTCTAATACTTGATCTTGCAGGCATTTACATATTCATTGTAAGCTGAACAGTAGTACTGTCAGCATTTCCTTCAGTCTTACTTTATATTCTGTTGATGCAATTGTATTTCTGTATATCTCCGTCATATGGTAGCTCCCATTCCGTCTCGGGTTGGAAAGCACATTCTTGATGTCGAGTACTTTAGCATTCCTGCTTATTTCCTTTAATTGCATTGTAATTCCTTTTATCTCCGCCATATGGTCGCCTCAATTCCATACTGGATTGGGTAGCACATACTTGGTGTCGAGTTTACTTTCAGTACTTGTAGCGTAGAAGATCCTCTGACCATATGTTCGTCCTTCGCGGACACATTCTTGGTTAGAGTTACCTTCAATTGCATTTTGTTTAAGGCACTGATGACCCTCTTGCCATATGACAACCTCTCTCTTGTTGAGATTGAGTGCACATTCTTGGCAACAAGTTAATTGTAGTCTGCTGGTTTGAATGATCTAACCCTAACGGGTGTTATCTACATTGTGGTGTATTTGGTAAAAATTGAAAAAAATTCAGAATATTTCAGTGGTATCAGAGCCAAGATCCTGCCATCCTGTGCACAACAGAGTTCACTTGACAGATGAGTGACAGAGATACCAGACACTACATACACAGAGAGATGACTACAGAGAAGTCTCTACTTGAGTTAATGCATGAACTGTTTACACAAATGAAGGATCCTGACATAAGGTGGGGAATCAGAAATATTTATGCTAGGGCTGAAAGCCGGGATAGCAAGGTGCACATGTCACCTCATATTGATCGTGAGCTTGATGAAGAAACTCTGACACTTGAAAAGTGTGTGGAAGAACCCCAAAATACTCCCTTAGACTTGCATGTGATAGGAAGTGATGAAGAACAGTTGTAATGTCCCCTTTTTCGGCGTGATCATGTTTGATGATGGTTAGCCTATTACTCAGACTCTCGTAGGCTAACAGGTTGGTTAGAGGGTCAGTGGTACTTTCTGGAGAGTTTGATCGTTCTGGTTTTCAGAGCCCAGTGACTGGTTCACAGCAGGCGTTGGCAGTGCAGGAGTCGACAGCTTCTGACGGCACACGATTATATGGTGTTTTGAGTGAGTTATGGGTTTTTAAGCGATTTAAATATTAATTGATTTAATATTTAATTATAAAGTCAAATTGACTTTATATTTTTAAATCACTTAAATATTCTCTAAAAGTGATTTAATATTTTAAATCACTTAAATGAATAAAGTGCGCCCAAGTATTTAATTCATATACTATTGAAATGAATTAAATATTATTTAAAAGATTTTAATATCCAAAAGTGGCGTATCTTTCTTGGGATTCGTGCCTTTGCATAAAAGGGCATTTCTGGCAATGAGAAACTCATCTTTTGACAATTTCAACTTTGCCTTGTGCTATTTCCTGTGCATTCTCCTGTGATCAGGGTTTGAACAATTTTTCCATTGAAGAACGATAACTCTTTAGTGTTGAGCACTTTTGAGGCTGTGAGAGATCAGCTGAATTTGTGCAAGTTTGTGAGAGCTTCATACAGAGGTTCTACTGGGCTTGAGCTGTGTTTCCTATTGGATTTCTTCATCAGTTTCAGAGGGTTTTGGGAGATGGCGCCTTCATTTCATCTGGCAGACATCATACTTCTTGGCCGTACCTTCTAAGTGAGAATTCAGGTTGTTTGCAGTGAAGTGCGTGGCTCTTGTACAAAGGCGTTTGGGATTTCTTGGAGAAACGCCTTCTTTTCTGAGGGTTTCTCTTCATCATTTTAGGCGTTTGGCTTGTACTCTTCATCTGCCACCGTTTTCAGGCTGGATTTCGCATTTTGTAGCTTTCTACACCAGATTTGGTCAGTTTTTCACCATCTTGGCTGGCAAACTGGACTACTTTCTTAAATAAATAATCTGGACACTTCCGGGTATGTTTATGAGTTCTAAATCCATTGTTGAACATATTTATTATCTTCTGTATTGTCAATTCGCCTGAAATAACTCAGATTTACATTTTATATGCATTTATGTTGTGCGCCCCTTCTCTTCTGTCTATCAAACTTTCTCTAAAAAACTAAATAACACTAAAAAGACTTAAGAAATATTGGGGTTTGAGTTGAGAGCCAGCAGGGCTCATCACAGTGGTATCAGAGCTCTAATCCTGCCAGCTTGTGGGGTTAGAAAAATTATGCGGTCACACCAGGACAAATTTGACAGGTACTGTTCACACAGGGGTTGAACAGCAAAGTGGTTATCATGGCTTCTAAATTTGTTGATGAAGTAATGGTTGCTTATGAGGAATATATAGCATCCCCAGATAAGATAAAAGATCACCTAGACTTCGAACAATATATGGAGCATCGGATGGTTTATAATAAGCAACGAAGCAAATCAAAGAAATGTGAGCAGAAAAATGTAGAGAGCATTTCAAATAATATTCAGCAGAAACCTATGCCATCACAACAAAGATTAGCTCGTAGCTTGCAGCAGTCTGAAGACTCCATTTCAAGACAAAGCTCATCACAAAACAAAAAGAAATTGAGTTTCCTTGATGTGTTGGGGTTAAAAAGGGATCAATCAGCAGTTAGTGACCAGCATACAGCTGATCTTATGGAGGACAAAAATCAGACTTACATAGAAGTAGATGTTGGGCACAGGACACTTCAGGATGAGCAAGTGTTGTATGAAGACAAACCAGTTGCCTTAGAACAGCCACATGAAGATAAGGTTCCTTGTGATGCTTCATCAATTACTATGAAAGAAGAAGTGTACAGAAATATGGCTTCTACAACATCTTTTGAGACAACTTCTATTGAAGAGAAAGTTTTACACCATGATAGTGGTTTTGTTGAACCCCAGGAAGATATTATCAGCACTAACGGAGATGATATCAGCCTTGACATCAATTCTGATTTTATGAACAGCAGTCCATTACTTTCACAAAATCATGAGGTGACGGATAAAGTACATAAAGATGGTCATGTTATTGAATCTCCTAACATTAGCATTGAAGTTTTGCATGTTGAGCTCGAAGAATGTTTGGTGGATTCAAGTCATAAACAGTCTGATTTTATATATCAGACCTTGGAAGATGTGAACAAAACTCAAGTTTTGTGTGATGGGTGGCTACAAAGGGCTAAGAAGGCAAAGATGTTGGCTGCTCAAGCAAAACAACATTTGCAAGAGGTCAAGGAACGCTGCAGCCAGCTAGATCAAGCAAAGAAACAAAGGGAGTCGCACCTTAGATCTCTAATTCTTCCAAGAGAAGAACATGTAAGAGGTGAGCATGCTATGGATGGACTTGCAGTGACTTTGGCAATAGAGGTGTGTGAGGATATCGTCATAACAGCAGCTTCTACCTTGCCAGTCGAGACATCCTATGAGGTACATAGCAGCAATACCTTAGAGGTTGATGACAACACACATGATGTTGCTGATTATGAGGTGAGTGATGCAGATTCAACTTCATGCTATAGTGCAGATTTGGATGGAGAACAGAATGTGATTCAAGAGGGATTTTCCTCTCCTCAGTACAGTTATGAGTTTTATGATCAGCAAGCTCCAATCTATGATACTGATGGAGAAGAATCAGAAAATGAGGCGGATGCTACATCTTCTTGTGATAATCCGCTCTTTGAGGTGGATGCTGATTCTACTCTTGACCCTGGTTTAAGGGTGAGCTTTGATCATAGTATCGGAGATTCCGTCAGTGCCATGAGATTTCAGACAGAGCTCGTTGAGGAGTTTTCTAGTGTGTACATGGTCAGGAGTCTACACAGTTTCACTTTCAGTCATCATGTACATGACCTGTTTCAGATGCACAATTCTGGTATGCACGTGTTAGACATGTTGGATGATAGCATATCTCGTGCGGTTTTAGGAAGCAAGTGTTGTCAGCGGTTTGACTTGCTTTCTTATGAGTTCCTATCTCTTGTGACAGATATTGTTGAGATTGACAGGGTACAGCCTGATGATCCAGTTGATCAGATTTGGGAGTTGCAGGAGACAGTTGATGACAGTAGGGACATTTCACGGCACTATCCTTGGGATCCTGGTGGAGTGGTTGATTCTTTGCTGTTCAGATTGCTTGCGGACAAGCAATTTCTGGGAGGGCGGACTGTAATGTCCCCTTTTTCGGCGTGATCATGTTTGATGGTGGTTAGCCTATTACTCAGACTCTCGTAGGCTAACAGGTTGGTTAGAGGGTCAATGGTACTTTCTGGAGAGTTTGATCGTTCTGGTTTTCAGAGCCCAGTGACTAGTTCATAGCAGGCGTTGGCAGTGCAGGAGTCGACAGCTTCTGACGACACAGGATTATATGGTGTTTTGAGTGAGTTATGGGTTTTTAAGTGATTTAAATATTAATTGATTTAATATTTAATTATAAAGTCAAATTGACTTTATATTTTTTAAATCACTTAAATATTCTCTAAAAGTGATTTAATATTTTAAATCACTTAAATGAATAAAGTGCGCCCAAGTATTTAATTCATATACTATTGAAATGAATTAAATATTATTTAAAAGATTTTAATATCCAAAAGTGGCGTATCTTTCTTGGAATTCGTGCCTTTGCATAAAAGGGCATTTCTGGCAATGAGAAACTCATCTTTTGACAATTTCAACTTTGCCTTGTGCTATTTCCTGTGCATTCTCCTGTGATCAGGGTTTGAACAATTCTTCCATTGAGGAACGATAACTCTTTAGTGTTGAGCGCTTTTGAGGCTGTGAGAGATCAGCTGAATCAGTGCAGTTGAGAGCTTCATGCAGAGGTTCTCTTGGAGCTTGGTGTTTCCCTGTGGATTTCTTCATGAGTTTTGAGGGTTTGGGGAGATAGGCGGCCTTCATTTCATCATGAGACATCACTTCTTATCTTGAAAATATTCGAACCAAGGCCACCAAGTTTTTCAATTAGCAGTTACAAGCGATTACTGGATGGGTTAGGAAAAGCCAAGCGTGCAGAAAGCAACTCTAACCGAGAATGGCGCGATGAGCATTGGTGGAAGTGCTAATCATCAGAAAGGAACTCAACGTCAAGTATGTGCTACCCAATCCAATGCGGAGTGAGGGGCGACCATATGACGGAGTGATTACAGAATCTAATGCTTGAAAGAAAATGCTGAAAGCTGAAAACTCTCAACACCCAGAATGTGCTTTCTAACCCAGAATGGGATAGTAGCGACCATAGGGCGGAGGTCAATTAAAACAATAACAACTGCTGAAAGAAGAAGACTATTACAACTGATAAGCAAGAACTTAAACGGCTGTCAGTACTACTGCCAGCTTACAATCCTAAAACGAAATCTTGCTTGTAATACAAATCAGCATATATAAAGAATTGTACAATATTCGTGAATTGAGTTGCTGAATGTAAGGATCAATTGAAAATGACAATGAATAGATCCAACCTCGTTCGCCAGACTTGGGCAATCTTCACTGAAGTCTTCTCAATGTGCTTTAAGGACTTATCACCACCGATCAATAGAGACGTTGCAGATTTATCCAAACTGCTGTTACAAACCTGCACTTTCAAGATATAACCAGCATCATAGGATCCAATAAAATGCTCAGTACTCTCTCGTTTCTCATTCAGAAAGCTTGCTATCCATTGCAAATGACTACTAAAGGAAGGGCGCTCAAATCAAGACCCCAAAACAGACTTAAATTGCAGCTGATATTTAATGCACAGATTTCAAGAAACTAAAAGGTACGGCTCAGCCAGGAAGGGCGATTTCTTTATTAAAAATTCAGATCTGCACTATAAAATCTGAAAACTTGCAAACATTGGCGCCTATCCAATACGGGGAGGAAGAGACAATACCCACAACCTAATTTTGTCTTTTTTGAATTACAAATGAAAAGGCGGATCTGCTGTAGCAAACTTGCAATTCTAGAAAATGGCTAAAAGGCAAAAAACAGAAATCTAAAGACTTAACATGCAGATTACAATGCACTAATTCCAATAACTCACAACTAGACTAATAATCATCACTAGTCGTTGTCTTACAAATGAGAAGAGATGCCCAATGCTAGGAGGCCTTCATTCCTCGAAGCGATTCCAGAGCCAATCCGGCAGCATAACAGTATATTTGTCCAAAGATGATGAAATGATGCTCAAGTCTCCTTTTTATAAGTTTTGGTTGACTTCACGAAACCCTAAAATCCAACTCAATGACAAAACCCTAGCTCATTCTTCAAGATGGCGTCCTTTTCCCTTTTAGCTCAATATTCATATTTTAATTAAAATCACACCTTGATAAATGCGCCCATATTAACTTGCTTTGACTTTGGAAAATTCATCAAAAATTAAATAAATCCTTAATGATGGCGCCATCCTTCAAGTCCACCTTTTAAAATAACATTAAGTCATTTGACTAGGCCAAGGTGATAAAATAACATTAAATTATAATGTTATTTTTTAAGTGAAATGAGCTCAACTCCCCAAAACTGCATTCTGAAGCCCGAAACTGAATACGCCACTTGCGTCAACCGAAGGGGAAGGTCAACTGCCTGCGACCATCCTGTTTACTGCCAAAAATAGAATTTACTAAAAAATAGTAAATTCCCGAAATGCTCGGAATGCCAGATCTAACATACCATCGCTGAAGCTCTCCTCAAAAACCTGTAAAGAATCCGCCATTGAATCCACCAGCTCTGAGCAAAGACATCCTTAAAAATAGGAAACCCTAATTTTACCTTCCGAATAGCCTTCGGGTTTCCAGAAAGAGGCCAACGGTTACTGGAAAGATCAGGTTCGAGAAGGGGACATTACAACTTCTAAGTGAGAATTCAGGTTGTTTGCAGTGAAGTGCGTGGCTCTTGTACAAAGGCGTTTGGGCATTTCTTGGAGAAACGCCTTCTTTTCTGAGGGTTTCTCTTCATCATTTTAGGCGTTTGGCTTGTACTCTTCATCTGCCACCGTTTTCAGGCTGGATTTCTCATTCTGTAGCTTTCTACACTAGATTTGGTCAGTTTTTCACCATCTTGGCTAGCAAACTGGACTACTTTCTTAAATAAATAATCTGGACACTTCCGGGTATGTTTATGAGTTCTAAATCCATTGTTGAACATATTTATTATCTTCTGTATGGTCAATTCACCTGAAATAACTCAGATTTACATTTTATATGCATTTATGCTGTGCGCCCCTTCTCTTCTGTATGGTCAATTCACCTGAAATAACTCAGATTTACATTTTATATGCATTTATGCTGTGCGCCCCTTCTCTTCTGTCTATCAAACTTTCTCTAAAAAACTAAATAACACTAAAAAGACTTAAGAAATATTGGGGTTTGAGTTGAGAGCTAGCAGGGCTCATCACAACAGTTCAGTGAAAAGAACATAACAGCAGTCTTGAGTTCTAATGAAAATACATCCAATGAAGGTCTTGAGGCTAAGGGCTTCACAAAAAATGTTGGTATGACGGTTGTGTGGGATGAGTTCGTTGAAGAAGAACAAGATGAAGAAAACACTAGTGGTGTCCTTGAACCAGCTTATGATTATTACCAAGGTGATGTTGTTAATGGTGATTCTGATGTGTTTATTCCTCTTCTAGTTGAGGATTTGGTCAAGGATTATTCACCTCTTGCTGCTGTTCAAATCTCTCAAGAATTTTCACTAGACAAATGTATGACAAGTAGCCAAGAAGACCTCCTTGGTATTCATTGGGCTGCTAATGAAGAAATCAATGACATACTTCCCCATGATGAAGATAATGACAGTGATGTTTTCAAAACAGCAGGCAATGGAGATTCTTCATTTCATTATGATGGTGACATTGGGTTTGAGCATCAAACTAAGCCCTTGGAGAGAAGGACTTATGAAGAAACCAGTTCAAGTGAGTTACTGGGTGACCTATTCAAAGACTCAACACTCCAAGAGAAGCATGAAGAGTACTTTTCTCTTGATCAAAACAGTCAGCCTTTTTCCATTTGGGATCCCGGTTGGTTGACACCAAGGTATGATAAAGAACCTTTGTGGGATGAATTTCCCTTTGATCCAGATGAAGATCAAAAATCAGTTTGCATGGCAAACTATGAGGTGGCCATTGAAGAGGAAGTTGTCTTCGAAGGAGAAGAGGGTTCAAAAAAGCTCCATGATGATGTCTTTGAAGTGGTTGCAATCGCTAATGAAGAAAATGTTTCTACAGAAACTTTCCGAACAACGGATGACTATGATCCATTGAGCAAGTGGGGTGCTGCTATAATGTTTGATCAAGAAGACAATGAGGAAGAAGAAGAGCTTGAAGACCATATGGCTCTTGAAGATGGAGAGTTTGAAGGTGTTACTAAACACAAAGCTGATTTATCAATGCAAGAAGCTGATTGCAAGCAATGGGTTGAAGACTTTGTGGAGTATGATGCCTTTCATGAAAATGGGCATTCTCCTCTAGTTGATGGTGAAAGACACAGAAGCTGGAACAACTATGATGGCCGCAAAGACACAAAACAAAGTTCTGATTTTGACAATCAGCCTACCAGCAATCCACCATCTTTGCATATTCTTGAGTGGGAAGGTCAAGACAAAGAGTCCTTTAAGAGGGAAGTGCGAATTCTATCCCAATTTGATCGCACTCACAGTTTGATTGAAGATCTCTACTGGAAGGCTCAGCTTGAAGAGAGAAAAAGAGGAGTTAAGGATGAAGTTGCTCTTTTCAATTTGCAACTCATCAGAGACTCTTTGGAGGCGTTGAAATCAGATTACATACACTTGATGGAGGATCGGGATCGTGCTATTGAACTTGCAAAGAAGTCCTTCAGTGTTTTCCAAGAAAAGGAGAGTTTGGTTGATGAGCTCACTCTGGAGCTTAAATCAACAAAGGACAAGTTGAAAGAAACTCAGTTGGCTCTAATAGAGGTTGAAGACCGGTTTGCTGATTTCAAACTTTTTAGCAAGCAAGAGAATGAGCAAAGAGTTGAAGAAATCAAGCAAGTAATTGACGAGCTTGATAGTCTTCGAGAGGAGTTTGATCTTGAAGGTTTCACAAGGAAATCAGAAGTTGCGTGTGCAAATTTGGATCAGCAAGATGAAAAAGGGGACTTCCAAGTCTTTGACAATCCTTTCTTTGAAGTGGGTGCTAAAGCAACTTATGACAATCCTCTCTTTGATTTGAAAAATGAGTCATGTGGTGAAGCGACCAAGCATGAGGAAGAGTATGAACCCCAGTCAATGGGTGCTTTGATATCATTACACGAGGAGTTACCACCTTTGGTGATTAATAATCTTCCAAGGCCTTTCGATAATGAATGCACAAGTGGGTTTGAGGATGGAGTCTCCACATGGGGAGTGTTGGTTCGAGGAGATTTCAACATCTTCGACACCAAGGAGTTAACAAAGCAAGACTTGGTAGCTGCTGGTAACTTCATTACAGCAGCAAGGAGCAAAGATTTCAGTTTTGTTACTCATGAAGTAGGGAAGAAAGATGGACCAGAACTTGGTGTTTGCATGTTTGTCAATCCATCCCTCTGGTTGAATGATGCTTTGGCATTTATTAGTCCATTTTTGGAGTTGGATTTGAGGTCATTTAATATTTCATGCTCCAATGTTGTTGAAACTTTCATGGATAGGCTTCAAGGGTTCAATAGAGGAGGCATCAATCTCTTCAGTATACACTTGATCCTTACTAGCTCGTGGGAATGCATTGAGATTACCTTGCATTGTGTTGAAAATCATTTTCAGTTGGGTATCCGTGCGTGGGATCCTCAACTTGGCTTGATAAAGCTTATTACATTTGGAAAGGGCTATTGGAGGAATAAGGATCAAATTTCCAAAATTGTTGATGTTGTTCCTCCCTTTGTCTGCTACTTGATGGGTTTATTTGTTCACCAACAAATGGGTTGGAGAGGAATTTTGAGTATGGGTTGGAGAAATGAACGATTGGTTGCTCTTGAGAGTGATTCTCAGCTAAGATCAGGACAGATTTTGAGACTCGAGCTTGCTGGTTTGAGGCAGACCAGCCACCTTACATGTTGCGTTTCTCTCATTCAGGAGAGTTGGTTCATCACTCCTGATCAAAGAAGTGGTAGTTTTCTCATGGAGATGGATCTAGCGTGTTTTCCAACCACTTTGGAGGTGTCACCTTGCAGCTCGATGGTCATCTCACTTGCTCACACTTGGGAATTTGAGTGGTGTTGTTTTCCTTTGTGTAGGACGCTTGAATCAGATTGCACTACGCTGATCCCAGCCTTGATCAGCAACAATTATTTGTTCCTTCACACCTTTCCTACTCTCCAAAAGATCTTTCAGAATATTTCAGAAGCTAAATTCAACCATACCGTCTGAACTGACTGCCAAAGTGGAGCCAACTGATTAGGAGTCAACAAGTCAACTGCTAAAAATAGAATTTACTAAAAATAGTAAATTCATGTAATTGCTCAGAATGTCAAATTGAAGCCACCAATGCGAAGCTCTCAGAAAACCCAGAAGGAATCCGCAATCCAAGTTCAACAATTCCAAAAGAAGACTCCGCAAAAAGAAAAAAACATCCTCCAAGAAGTTTGGAAACCCTGATTCGAGCTTCTGCTTAGCCTATGAGTTTCCAGAAATAGGCTAAATCCAAATGAAGAGCGTAGGGCTAAATTGGGGACATTACAGCAGTTCATTGGGTAATTCTGATTTTTGGCTTAAGGGGTTCATTTTGGAGGAATAAGTCATTTAAAGTTAATAATGTTTTATTTTATAAAATAACCCCTTGTCCTAGTAATATAACTTTAAGTTGTTTTAAAAAGGGGGACCTTGAGGGTTATTTTCTCATGAAGAACATATTGCGAATTTCTCTAAAGTCTAAATGCTCAAGTGAAGTTGGACGCCTTTTTTATGAAGAGTTGATTTTAAATAAAATCAAATTTAGCCTTGGAAAAGGGAGTCGCCCAAACTTGGAGGGAAAAGAAGTCAAATTCAAATATGGAATTAGGGCGCATCTTCTAGAAGTTTCTGGAGAGCCTTCTCAAGTCTATATAAGGAGGCAGTTGCTCTTCATTTTGGTATCTTTGGTCTATGCTATTGTTATGCTGCCGAAATGGTTGCTAGATTGCTTCGAGGAATGAATGCCTCCTAGCCTTGGCTCGATTTCGTGCTTGGGAGATAGCACCTAGTGGAGAAGTTTGCTTATTTTGAGTGATCTTGTAGTGAGGTTTGCATTGTAGTGTTGTTTTGTCATTAGAAGTTTAGTTTATTGCATTTTATGTCTTTTTTTTGGAGTTGCTGATAACAGGGCTGAATCTGTAGTTTCACTCATAAATCAGAAAATAAAAATAATCTCATTCTGAGTATTGTGTCATTGCATCTTATTGGTAAGGGCGCCCCTTCATGAATATTTGCAGATTTTAATACGAAGTTTATGATTTTATAAAGCAAATTCGTCATTCCTTGAAGGCCGTACTTTCTGGAGTGCCTAGGGATTCGTGCCAGTAATTAATAACCACTTTTAGTTGCCATTTCTTATTACTAAACTAGGCGCCATCATTTTGAGGGTCTATTGCATCAAATTTGAAGTCATTTGGGTCAGTTTTGAGTGATATATGAGCATTTTAGTGAGGTTCTGTGTTGCTGGTTTAGCATTTCAAGTTGCTGGTCTGTTATATCAGTCTTGAGTAATTTGCATTTTGGTGAAGAGTTTGTGTCTGGAAGGTCATAATAACCTTGGAATCATCATATCTATTACTGCAGCAGTGGAGAGCTTCTAATCTTGTTCATTGCAGGCATCTTTTGATATTTTGTAAGCTGAACAGTAGTATTGTCAGCATTCTTTCTTCTATTCTTTACTTTACTGTATTTCCCACTGGATAAGTGGAAGAGGCTAGCTTGCCGCCTATTTACTTTGAATTGCATTGTAACATCTTACATCTCCGCCCTATGGTAGCTCCATTCCCACTCCGGGTTTGAAAGCACATTCTGGGTGTTGAGTTTACTTTCAGCATATTAGATGATAGGGATCCTCTGACCATATGCTCGGCGTCCTCCGGCGCATTCTTGGTTAGAGTTCTTATTTCGCATTGCATTGAGATCCTCTGACCATATGCTCGTCGTCATCCGGTGCATTCTTGGTTAGAGTTGAATTCCGCATTTTGGTTTAATTGCTAACCCTAATGAATGTGTGTTGCATTGTATCTGTTATTGAAAAAATTGAAAAAAATTGGTTTGAAATATTTCAAGAAAGTCCAAGGAAGTGAGTGAAGCAAACAAAAAGAAATGAAAGGATTCAACTTGGGACAAGATGAGGATAAGGGAGATATAGGACTTCAAGTCAAGACTAGATAATGGAATTGGATTCATGAGTGGAGGTACTGAAGTTTGAGGAAACTCTACAAGGGGCAGAAAAGAAAAAATGAATAAAATGGGGAAAGTGTGGGGAAATCATGTAGAACTAGACATTGGAACAAGATGTCTATGTGGAAGGAAAGATGGTCAGAAGTTAGGTTGAAGTTTGCATAAGAAATAAAAGTAATAGGCAACAAAGACCTTTGTAGGAATTTGATGTGAAAGTGGATGTGGATATTTGATATGGGAGAGGACATCTAGATCTTCATATGTGAGAGGAAAGTTTGCATAAGGGATGTGCATAAAGTTTGTAGAGATGGACAAGTGATTGGGAGAATGGACAAACATCTATATCCATGTCATGTCCCCGAATTGGAGGATTATTAAATTAATTATTTATTAAGTTATTCCAATAAATTATTATATCAAAAAGGGGATAACTTATTATTTAATTAATTTAATAATAAAGTGACTTAAAATAAATATTATATTATAAAGTCAAATAATAAAATAATATTTTATTCTAGAAGCTTCCTGAAGGTGGATGAGAATTCTATATAAGGAGCTGAAGGCAAGCCATTTGAGATTTCGAGGAATTGATATTTGCTTGATGTTATTGTTTGGTGAGGAAGCTAGCTAGGGTTTCTGCCATTTCCAGCCATTGGGAACAAAAACTCTCATTGGTTATGCAATTTTGAGGCTGTGAAATATCAGCTGAATTATTGCTAATTTTGGGCTTCACTTCAGAGGTCCAATCTGTGCTTCATTGAGGAGGTTCTATAGGTGCAGTAGTTGTATTACTGCCCTAGCTGAGTTCATTGCAACAGTTGAGGTATTGTTTGTCATGTCCCCATCCTAGTCAGCGCAGCTGGTGATGAGGTTAGCCTATTATTCGATCCTCGTAGGCTGACAGAGTGTGCAGAGGATCATTTGGGGCAGTTACTCAGTGTTTGGTAGCTCCAGTTTCGCAGTTGTGTCAGGTTGGACCTTCGCAGAATCTTCCAGTGAGCATTTTCAGGAACTTTCTATTTTTAGAAAGTTAGGTCAGGTGGAAGCTGCTATTTCGGGCAGGGCACCTGGTTCAACCATTCAGCTCAGAATCGACCCAGTTCAGCAGTTTGATGATCAGACGGAGAAATAAGGAGTATTTAATGAATTATTAAATATTTAATAATTTGACTTTATATTAAAGTCACTTTATTGAAATATTGAAATATTTAATTAATTTGGCCTGTTATAAAGTATTTATTATACTTTATAATAAAGTATTGATTTTTGACTTAATGAATATTTATTATTCATTAAAATAAGACGCCAGTTAATTATTCAATATTTCTCCTAAGTTTAAAAGTGCGAATTAAATCATTTATTTAAATGATTAATTAAAAAGGAGATTGGGTCGAATTTATTCAAGGGATATATATTTCCACTCAAGGCAAAATCGAACTATTCTGATATTATTATTCAATTTTGTCTTTTGCTCTGAGCATTGGAGTTTGCAAACCCTAGGGTTTCTGGCAGACGAACGTTTCTGGAGAACAAAAACTCTTCAGAGATCAGGCAGACTGAGGTTGTGCAATACCAGCTGAAGCTTGCACTTGGTGATTTCATACAGAGGTCACAGATTGGGCTTACACATCTATTCAGGCGGAGGTTTTACAGAGATATTCATCTGGCAGTAGAGACGTCTTTTCAGAGATCATTCTTTAGAGACTTGGCACATTTCCCAAGGGCCGTACCACATTAAATGTTGCTGCTGTACAGGCCGTACCAGCAAGGGCCGTACTTTTTCATCAGAGAAAATCTTTCAAGTTTTGATCACCAGTCTTTTGGCAGAAGGGGCGCCTAAGGTTATAGAAGATTCTCCTCTGTTTCTGAGCTCGGATCCTGAACATCTGGAGCTGGCCGTACAAATTACACTTTTCCCAAGGCGGCTGTGAGAAATCAGGTTCTTCAATAAATATTATTGTATTTCATTAATATCTCAGTCTTAGTCAGTGTAAATGCTCTAGAAGTCAAATATATTGAAGCGCCTACCTTATTTGAGCAAGATCTAAGCTTAATTTGTGCTCTTGAATTTATTTTGAATTTTCTTAGCATTTATTAGTAAAATCGCAGCTTTTAGTTTTTGGTCTGAAAACCTCAAAAACACAAAAAAACCAAAAAAATTGCAAAAAAACCAACAAAACAGTTAGGGTTTCGTATTGAGAACCATCCGAGTTCTGACAGTGGTATCAGAGCACAGATCTCCTGCCATCCTGTGCTTTTTCAGTTGCTTTTTTAGAATACAGTGCTTTTTGGTTGCCTTTTATGAGCCAAGATATTATTCAGTATATTAGAGGCGTAGGAACAGGCAAAGACGAAGATTGGACAGGTCCACCGATTCCAGAAGGTTAGACGATATCAGGAGTACTTGGTATTCACAGATCCAGTTCTGACGGTAGTGAAAACAGTGTAGCAACCCTAATGGCAGAACGTGAGACTTCCTCAGAGACTCGCAGGGATCCAGGGAAGGCGCATGCAGAGGGTGATATTACTGATGAGGAGTTTAGACGGAGACATGATAATATGATGGACATGATGTTTCAGTTGATGGGTACCATTAGACAGTACACGCCCACACAGCCTCATTACATACAGATTGGTCAGACGAGCGGGACTGCACCAGTGGATCAGCCATTAGCATTAGCACCTCGACAGCCGTCTCCGATCTATCAGGAGCGTAGGCCAGGTCAGCCTACTTTCTTACCTAGGGAGACTCCACCATAGACTCCAGGGGCAGAGCATCAGGGGCAGCATCAGGAGTTTCAGCCACATAATGGCATGTCAGTGGCAGACTTGACGAGATTTCACGGTGAGTACATATCACTAGCACCTGAGATCAGGCAGGCACTTACGTTTCATGAGTTTATTGATGTCTATAAACCCAGAGGAGGAGGCAGATTTGACCGTAGACCCCCACAGCATCAGCAGCCGCAGCCACAGGTGAACCGGGATTTGCAGTATGCGGTTAGCAAGATTACCTTGCCATATTTTGATGGGTCTGAAAAGACATCAACGAGGTCTTGGGTTCAAAAACTGGACAATTACTTATCACTTAGGCCTATGCAGGAGGATGAGGCAATTAAATTTGCTACTTTGCATCTCGACGGAGTAGCACATGATTGGTGGCACCACGGTATGTACACGCTTGGCCATCATGCAGTTAATACCTATCAGGAGTTCACTAGCAGGCTGATAGAGAGATTTGATAAAAAGGATCCAGAACTTTATTTCAGAGAGTTGGCTCAGCTCAGACAGACAGGCAGTCTGGATTCATACATTGGTGAGTTTCAGAGAGTGGCAGTCATGGTGACAGGGATTTCAGAACGGAGACTCATCATACTCTTCGTTGAGGGTTTGACAGAACCCATGAGAGGTTGGGTTAAGGCTTTTGACCCTCCTACACTTCAGGAGGCCATGCGGAAGGCGAGAAGCATGGAGCTTGCAGCACCTCGCAGCAAGTTCAATTCTGGGTCAACACCATACACGAGACCCAATAGGCCTTTTGATAGAAACAATGACAGGAATAAGCCTTTTGACAGGAGAAGGGATCAACCGGATCCTAAGAGACAGAATGCACCACCATTTGACAGAGAAACGTTGAATGAATTGCGTAAGAAAAAGTTATGCTTTTGGTGCAAGGCACCCTATGATGAAAAGCATATATGCCCACTTCGTCCGAAGGTCAAAAATAATCAAATGGAATGGTTTTACGAGGGCGAAGAGCAATCTGATCTGTCAGACCAGCAAGCTGATTCCGAGCCTTCAGATGATGAGAGGTCCGAAAACGAGGGTGAACATGAGGGTGGAAGGAAGCTACAGGAAGCCCATCTGACTAGCCTTCAGAGAGATGGTTCATTTCGACTTCGTGGGCTCCTAGCAGGTCAGAAGGTGATTACATTGTTGGATACTGGTGCTACACACAATTTTATTGATGCACGTTTAGTGGAGAGGCGTGGCATCCAGACATAGGCTTTCGAGGGTATTCGAGTCAAGGTGGCTGACAGATATACTCTCAGATGTGACCGAAAGATTACTGATCTTCCGATGAGACTGAACAACTATGAATTCAAGATTGAATTCTATGTTGTTAATATGGGGGATACAGATGTGGTGTTAGGGATGGCATGGTTGCATGATTTGGGTGAGTTCACACTTAACCTACGTGATATGGAGATAAAATTTAAGGTTGATGGGAGACCACATGTCATCAAGGCTATTCGAGACAGTAATCTGAGGATGGTTTCATTCAGACGGATGGAGAGGCTCATTCGTCATGATATGGTTGACTGGGCGGCAGAGTGCATGTTGATGCCAGCCCAGCAGGAGCAGCAGAAGGGTGAGTACCACCCTGACATTCAGATCTTGAGGACTAAACACTCCAAAGTGTTTAGTGATATCCCACCTGGTAGACCTCCAGATAGAGGCACGGAGCATATTATTGAGTTGGAAGAGGGCGCAAAGCCTGTTATGATCACTCCCTACAGACATCCGAAACGACTCAAGGATGAGATAGAGAAGACCATTAATGAGTTGTTAGCTATGGGCCATATCAGACCTAGCAAGTCTCCTTTTGCTTCATCGGTTGTATTGGTGAAGAAGAAGGACGGATCACTTCGGATGTGTATTAATTACAGGCAGCTCAACAAAAGAACAATCAAAAACCGATACCCTATTCCACGCATTGATGAGCTGATAGATGAGTTGCACGGAGTGGTCTTCTTTACGAAGATTGATTTGAGATCAGGGTACCATCAGATTCAGATGAGGGAGCAGGATATTGAGAAAACCGCTTTCAGGTGTCATTGCGGTCACTTCGAGTTCTTGGTTATGCCCTTCGGGTTAACCAATGCACCTGCCACCTTTCAGGCCACTATGAACAGGGTTTTCAGTGCTCAGTTGAGGAGATTTGTGTGTCTTCTTCGACGACATTTTGGTTTATAGCAGGTCATGGGATGAGCATCTAGCTCATTTGGATACAGTCTTGGGCATCTTAGCAGACGAGTCTTTCTATGCTAAGGAATCCAAGTGCGAGCTCGGTATGGAGGAGTTGTTATATTTGGGGCACATCATCAGTGCCAAGGGAGTGAGTATGGACCCCGAAAAGGTCCGAGCTATAGTTGAGTGGCCGGTACCTGAGAACCTTACGCAGCTCAGAGGTTTCATTGGGTTGTGTGCATTTTACAGGAGATTTGTTAGTGGGTTCTCCGCGTCCGCCGCACCCTGCGACTTGGCGAAGAAGGGGCTTTTACTTGAATACCGCAGTGACGAGTGCTTTAGCGGGTTCAAAGGTGATCATGACTTCATGTCGATTGCTAGCATTGCGACTACCGAAGTCATTTGATTTGTCTGTGATGCTTGAGGAGGGCATTGGAGTGCGTTTTGATCGGGAGTGACATCGATTGCATTTGGCGAAGCTTCGGGGTCTGAGATTTTATAGTATTTATGACAAGGAGATGTTAGCCATTATGCATGCATTGGCTAAGTTCAGGCAGTACCTGGTAGGCAGCAAATTCAGTGTTCGCACAGATCATAACAGCCTGAGACATTTCCTAGGACAGCGAGACTTGAATGAGAGGCAGCAAAAATGGGTCAGTAAACTGCAGTCATATGACTTCGATATCACCTTCATTAAGGGGAAGCAGAATGTTGTAGCTGATGCCTTGTCTCGTAGACCCCAGTTGAATGCCTTGGCACAAATCACAGAGGATTGGAGGCACCGGATTATTGCTGAGTATGCTAAGAACCCATGGGCTTCTAGCATCGTTGACAGGACAGAGCAGGATGACAGGTATATTGTTGTAGATGACTTGATCATTTACAAGGGGCGGATTCTTTTGGTTCCTGACTCTGAGGTGCGGATTACAGTTTTGAGAGCCTTTCATGACCTTCCTATGGCGGGCCATCCCGAGTACTATAAGACATCCAAAATGGTTCGGGAACGGTTTACTTGGAAAGGGCTGAAAACTGATGTGTTGCAGTATGTCCGTGAGTGTTCTGTGTGCCAGCAGAACAAGCAGGAGCACACTTATCCTGCTGGGTTGCTCCAGCCACTTCCGATACCTGATAGGAAGTGGGAGTGTATATCGATGGACTTTATCACGGGTTTGCCGAAAGCCCAGGGTAAAGATTGCATCTACGTAGTGGTTGATCGGTTGACTAAATACGCACATTTCTTCCCGATTACTACTACTTTCTTTCACAGCATCGAAGACTGTAGAGTTATTTTTCAGAGAGGTATTCCGGCTGCATGGGTTGCCTCGGACGATAGTCAGCGATAGAGACAGTCGGTTCATGAGCAACTTTTGGCAGGAGTTGTTCAGGCTTTG
Source organism: Sequoia sempervirens (assembly GCA_007258455.2). Lineage (NCBI taxonomy): Eukaryota > Viridiplantae > Streptophyta > Pinopsida > Cupressales > Cupressaceae > Sequoia > Sequoia sempervirens. The sequence continues at coordinate 8,864 of VDFB02260508.1, read as the reverse complement.
TGGGACCGAACTGACACTGAGTACCAGCTACCATCCACAGACAGATGGACAGACAGAGATTGTCAATAAGTGGGTGGAAGGTTATTTGCGTAATTATATAGCTGGTCAGCAGAGAGCTTGGGTGAGATGGATTAACTTGTGCGAGTATTGTTATAACTCGACTCACCATATGACGATACAGATGACACCCTTTATGGCTTTGTACGGGTATGAGGCACCCAACCTTCTGGATTTGATATTGAGCGATAGTAGAGTGCCGAGTGCAGGAGATATGATGCAGAGTCAGCAGGACATTTTGAGGTCTCTCCGAGACAATATCCAGCGAGCACAGAATCACCAGAAGCAGTATGCTGATCAGAAGAGGGTTGAGCGTACTTTTGAGGTGGGTGATATGGTGTACCTCATGTTGCAGCCGTATCGTCAGTCTACTTTGCGGAAGAGTGGGGCAGAGAAACTAAAACCTCGCTACTATGGTCCATTTCGTGTTGTCAGACGAGTGGGCGAGGTTGCTTATGAGTTGGACTCTTCCAAACCGATAGCAAGGTCCATACAAATGGCCTTCACGCTTTCTCGCCTTTCCAAAAGGCATTGGTCAGTATGTGATACCCTCCGCTTTTGCCCCTGATGACCACCTAAGGAAATTGATACTAGGTACCGGAGGCCATCTCAGAGAGACACCTTCTGGAAAGGCGCAGGATCGGGGAATATCCCCGGTCAAGGAGAGATTTGCCATTGAGGGATGTTACATGGAGTTCAGTTAAGGAGATCTTACAAAGATCCGGGGAGTTGGATTGCTTATGACAAGTACTGTGGGAGGGATGGACTGTCACAATCCCCATCCCAGTTACCACAATGGGTGACGGTGGTTAGTTCCATTATATTCTGATCCGTAGGCCTAATGTGAGTGTGCAGAGGGGATCATTTGGGGGCGCTTTACTGCTTGTAGCCTCTGGCCAGCCAGGTCGCCATTCCTCTAATCTTCCAAAGGAGTATTTCTCAGGAACTTTCTATTTTTAGAAAGAGGTCAGCGGAAGTCGCTGATGTGGCACCTGGCTTTAACCATTCAGCTCTAATCAATCTACCAAGCAGCTTGATGATCGAATGAGAAATATGGTATTTAATGAATATTAAATATTTAATAATTTGACTTTATATTAAAGTCACTTTTATTGAAATATTGAAATATTTAATTAATTTGGCCTGTTATAAAGTATTTATTATACTTTATAATAAAGTATTGATTTTTGACTTAATGAATATTTATTATTCATTAAAATAAGACGCCAGTTAATTATTCAATATTTCTCCTAAGTTTAAAAGTGCGAATTAAATCATTTATTTAAATGATTAATTAAAAAGGAGATTGGGTCGAATTTATTCAAGGGATATATATTTCCACTCAAGGCAAAATCGAACTATTCTGATATTATTATTCAATTTTGTCTTTTGCTCTGAGCATTGGAGTTTGCAAACCCTAGGGTTTCTGGCAGACGAACGTTTCTGGAGAACAAAAACTCTTCAGAGATCAGGCAGACTGAGGTTGTGCAATACCAGCTGAAGCTTGCACTTGGTGATTTCATACAGAGGTCACAGATTGGGCTTACACATCTATTCAGGCGGAGGTTTTACAGAGATATTCATCTGGCAGTAGAGACGTCTTTTCAGAGATCATTCTTTAGAGACTTGGCACATTTCCCAAGGGCCGTACCACATTAAATGCTGCTGCTGTACAGGCCGTACCAGCAAGGGCTGTACTTTTTCATCAGAGAAAATCGTTCAAGTTTTGATCACCAGTCTTTTGGCAGAAGGGGCGCCTAAGGTTATAGAAGATTCTCCTCTGTTTCTGAGCTCGGATCCTGAACATCTGGAGCTGGCCGTACAAATTACACCTTTCCCAAGGCGGCTGTGAGAAATCAGGTTCTTCAATAAACATTATTGTATTTCATTAATATCTCAGTCTTAGTCAGTGTAAATGCTCTAGAAGTCAAATATATTGAAGCGCCTACCTTATTTGAGCAAGATCTAAGCTTAATTTGTGTTCTTGAATTTATTTTGAATTTTCTTAGCATTTATTAGTAAAATCGCAGCTTTTAGTTTTTGGTCTGAAAACCTCAAAAACACAAAAAAACCAAAAAAAATGCAAAAAAAACAACAAAACAGTTAGGGTTTCGTATTGAGAACCATCCGGGTTCTGACATTGTTGCAAATTTAATGGTCTTCGACCAAATTTAGAGAAAACAATTGTATTTAGCTTGTATGAGGAGCGAAGTATTTATTTGCAATAGTTGATGTATTATTGCAAATTTGACTAATGTTGGTATTTAAATTAGCACCTCTAGAGTGCTGATTGTAAATGTTTAGCTATTTCAAATGTTTTGCAACACTTCTTTGTTATTTAAAGAGGATAAGTCCCTCTTTGCTGAAAGCAATACGTAAGGAAGGGAATGGTAAACTAAGATTCCTATCTTTTTGTACTTCAGCGGTAGGACACAAGGGTGCACAAACACAATGCGCTGCAACTAAGCTTTTTCTTTGGTTTCTGCAGATCTTAACTATAACTATTCTAGCTTTTAATCTATCCAATACCTTCAAGGTAAATAGAGCATGAGGGTATAGGAGCGGGAATGGATTGGTTGGATCATTTGAATTCGCCGTCTCCTGAGAATATGGTTGAGGCTCTGAACTCTCGGATATATGCTGGGATAAGGTTGGTACAAGCAAACACTCTTTACGGTAAACTGGATCTGAGACCTGCCAAGGAGGAGGAACCCCTATCAGAGGTATGGGCTAGGAAACGGTTTACAAGAAACAACAAATTAATGATGTCTTGGCCAACAAACTTGCTAAGGAGGAGGAACCCCTATCCGAAGTATGGGTTGAAAGACAATACATTAAACAACAACAAACAATAACTGTCAATGTCAAATATCCAAGGAGGAGGAACCCCTATCCAAGGAGGGAAATGAAACACCAAGCTATTTGATACAAGACGTGGAAATAACTCAAATAGGTAGATCAAAATGCAAGCGCCTTCTGATATTCTTCTTAAAGCTTCATCAACGAATTACAAAGGTTGGGATAGCAAAGGCACAAAATCATGCACAATTACAATCAACCAACGAACTCTCATCCAAGAGTGAAGAGATATTCACTTTCAAAGTTGTTGGCAACAATGGCGCAACAATTTTGCATAGCAAGTAAAAGTTAAACAAACAATGAGCCCAATGCTCTTATTTATAGAACTCAAAGGAGTGGTAAACCCCAAAATCTCCTTGAGTTAACAATGAGTTCTTTCCAATCAATTAGCAAGATTTATTCTTAAAAAGGGGGAACAAGTAGTTAACTGGAAAACTACTTTAGTTAACTGAAAGTAAACAAAGAGTCAACTGGAAACTACTTCAGTTGATTGAAAGTAAACTAAAGGTGAACTTTAATGTAAATATCCCTCCAAAATAGACATCCACATTCAGTGGAGATCTAAGATCCACAAATCATGGAAGCTGATTAGACATCCTTAATCAGCAGGATCTGACAATACATGATTTAAGGGATATGGAGTTGACTTGGAAAGGGGCATCAAGTTAACTCCAATTACATTTAATGTCATCTTGAGTTGACTTGGAAAGAAGCATCAAGTCAAACTCAAGTATCATAAATGCCACTTGGAGGGTGCAGGACGCCCTTCTTTGGTGCCTTTACATCTTACCATTAATCAACAGTGTCTCTATCCATTCGATGACTTCATCAGCCTCTGGGGAGTTAATGCTTTGTAGAATGATGACGTGGCATCGCAGCATTACCTCACCCGTTGTGAGTTGATTTTCGAAGTCTATACACTGAGATGCTACCTCTTTGAACTTGGTTGATAAAACTACCACCTTAGCTAGCTCGCAACCATTTGGATTATCAAGAAAGGTACTGCGGATGATGTCTCTGAACTGATTTTTTACATTGACCATCTCGATGTATTCTCCTCCCTCGTGCTGATATTCCATGCAAGGGAATAATATTACCAACTTTCTTGCGAAGTTGATAATAGTGGAGACCACTCGTCTGTAGTCAATCAACTCTACTGAATGGGCGTCATAGGCTTTCACCTTGTACACCAACTGTTCTTTCCAAGCAAAGAGATGTTGCTTGTTTTCCTCGGAGTAGACTGATTGATACGCCAATTGCAAGTCTGCAATTGTGCTCTCATCTTCTAGCCTCTTCTCTACAATTTTTTGTTCTGATTGTTGGATCTATGCACGATGTCCATGTGCTCTATCCCGTAACTGGTATAGATTTTCCAGTATACATCTACCCCTGAGAACAAACTCTTCCACTTGATCTCTCAAGTGTTTGCCATATGTTATCAATTGTTGATGATTTTGTTCTAAGGGGAGATCTAGCAATCCTGCTAGTAAGGCTGAGATGTTCAGGGTGCCATGCATCAAGTTGGAAATGTATGACCTTAGTTGCTGATTTTCAGCCTTTAAGGCTTCTTTTTCTTTTCCATCCTTGGCCATTCTTTCTTGTGCGCTCACCGAAGCTATTCTAAGAAGATCTGCCTCCACTTGTCGTGTAGTCTTCCCGAGGTTAAGTTTAGACAATGTATAGTCTTCTACTTGTACCTCGTGTATGCTCTACTCTATTAGTGGGGCAGTAGTCTCTATGATAATTTCACACTCTGCATTCCTCTCTATGTGAACTTGCCTCTTTAACTTCTTCGTCGGCATGTCTTGTGGGATGTTGAATTTGGTGAAGTCAAGTTCATAGGAGGGTTTTTCCCTCTTTCTTCCTAGGAAGCCTTCAAGCCAAATGGAATTTCGGCAAACTTCACTAGGAGGAATATGAGGCCCTTGAATGCCTGATGTGTGAGACTGTGCTGGAGCAATGTCTCTCAGTGGCAAATCCAAGTCAATGAGGACTTGTGACTGCTGTGATGGTGGTAATATTGGCGGCTCTGTTTCTATAACAAGCATCGTTTCTTCTGCTGCTTCTTCTGGTGCTTCTACTACTGGCTCTTCAACAACTATTGCTGCTGGCTCCTCAACAACAACTTTTGCTGTTTCAGGTATAGCAGTCTCTATTCCTTGCTCTAGGGCAGTAATACCCATGATTATTTCAGGACTATGTGTGGCTTTCTCCACAGGTGTCCTCTGTGTTCTGGGCTTTGTAGGCTTTGACATCTTCATCCCTTGGGGAGGATTGCACCATTGCTTCTACCTAGGCTTCCTTCTTGAAGTGGAAGGTGGTGTAGACTGAACCTGTGGCGGCTTTGTTATGTGAGGTATCACCTTCCTTGATTTCTTGTTGTCAAGATAGAGTTGGCTATTTCTAACCACTCTACTTGTTCTTTCCTCTATAGATGTGTTTTCCTTGGCATACCAATCCATGCTTGGGAGTAGTTGGGAGTCAACTGAATCTGCAAAGAATGAGGGGAGAATGACTTCCCCTTCATCTTCGGATAGGCCCCCGATGTCTGCTAACATAAAATCATCAATTTGCGGGAGCTTGAACCTGTTGTAGTTCCTTCTTCACACTTCATACTCATCTTGAAAATTTACCCAATAATCTTCCATAGAAGACTTATGTAACGAGTGTTGCTTGAGATGTGCTACATAGAGCCCTCTGGGATCATAGGACCTTCTCTCAATGAGGTACTTGAGATTAAGCCTCATCGTTTCCTGATTCACCATCTTAGCATCTTCCGCAAATTTGCATCTACAGAGTCCCATTCCAACGGGGAAGTTTACAACTGTCTTCTTCTTCAAGCGCAAGTAGACATGGACTTCAGACAACTGTCTCAAGAATTCTATGAAGACTACCCTATTTGAAGGGTATCTTGGTAGCATAGCGAGGTGACCAATGTAGCCATACATGCGTATGTAGGAGAACGTAGGGAATTGGATGAACCAATCCGCCCAATCCGCCATTGCCTCTCTGGTTGTCTGTGAAATATGCACGTGCATCTCATGGTCTAGCTCACATATGGTGTGCATAATGAAGTGATCACTCGTTCTTTTGAAGTGTCGCTCTGCTTGAGTAAACTCAAGATGTGTAAAATGCTCATGTACCTTCTACACACCTAAGGTTCTCACATTGTTCAATTTCCTGAAATCACCTTGGAAGGCAATCAAGTATACCAAGTAAGAGAACATGTGGAACCTATGAACTTCTAGATACTCGGTGATCTGTTGATGGAGTGTCACTAATCAGAGTGGCTCAGTCACAATGTTCCCTTCTGCCAATGATTTTCACAATGACATAATACATCCATGATTGGAATTGAATGCCATCTTCTTCTCCAGTGATTCTATTGAGTAGAGTGATTAACACTGTGTACTCATCTTTACATTCTCCTCGTCCCACCAACTTAGGAAAGCTAGCCTTTGTCACTTTTAGCCATTTTTCAGCTATTATCCTTTGACATTTTTCTTTGGCCGTCTCAAATGCCTTTTCGCATTCCGTCACTGATATGACTTTGCTGTTAGGACATGATGGAATATCAAAGCACTTTTCGATATCCTGAGGCTTTAGACTGCAAATAATTCTTCCATCCACTACTCTGATTTCTTTGGTGGTAGGATTGTAATGCTTAACACAAGCGATTACAAGCTCCACGTTTTGTAATGTGATGGGGATGAACGCAACCTGTGGCAACCCGAATTCTTCAATATTCTGCAATGTGATATGATTCATGCCTTCCAGCTACTCGGCCAGATCAACCACTGGATTTACCTGATGTAAGTTTTGGTCAACTGTTTTTAAGTAATCATGAAATAGGGTTGCCTTGGTCTCGTATTGTACCTGAGAGTAGTGCATCTTGAAAAACTTAAAGATTGACTGTAAACTTGACCTTGTTCTAATAATTTTTGGAAACCCCTAAAAATAGCGCCCTGCAGAGAAGTATTTTTCTGAAAAAAGTCTGGCACATGGGTTTTGTTCGTGCTTCAATGTTGAACAAGCCCAGTTCCTCAAAATTTTTATTTTGAAACTTTATCAGAAAAACCCCCAAAAATAGGGGCAACAAGTTTGCTGATTCTGGAAAATCTGACGAGATGGGTTTCACTGGAAAATTATGTTGAATCTACCCAATTGATCAGATCTGATGTAGCCTGTTGCTTTTTTGTAATATGCAAGAAAACCTAAGGCAAGAAGAGAGGAAGTAGACAAAAGATGGATTGGAAGTTTTTATCTGACTCCCTAAGAAAATCTCTCTGAATCCAACCTCAGATTAGCTATCTTCTTTTGCTTCAGATCTGCAAGAAATATTGAAGAATGGATGAAAACCTTGTCCAGATCTATAAATGGTGTCCTTGAGAGCTTATGACTATTCTTGATCCTTAACCTGCAATGAAATAATGAAGTAGGACACCTATACCTTGATTATATAGACTCAAGCCTTATATCCACAAGTTTGGGGACTTAACTCATGATCAAAAGTTGTTTTGGCTTGATCTGAAGTTTAAAAAAGGTGATTTCCACTGATCGCGGAGTGATATAGCCAAGTTTATCTCAAAATATCTCGACTTTAGTCAACAACTTGGCCTTTGACTTCTTCTAGGCGTCCCTTTTGAGTTTTGCAAGTTTTTTATTATTTTCTCTCTTAAATCACCTCAGTTTGATCCTGAATCTAGCTTGATCTATTGAGCTAGATCCAACCTGAAGAGAAGTGCCTGGGAGACATGATGACAAAAAGCTAAGTTCAAGGCTTCAAAAGAAAGGGCGCCTTTTCCAAGAAAGGGTGCTTTTGCTTTTGCCTTGGTGAATTTTCAATCTTCATTCTTCAGCCTTTTGAAATGACCTCTTGTGCTTTGATCTGGATTTCTCGTTGATCGGAGAATCAGATGATCTCACTTGATATCTCGTTAGGTAGCCAGCTCCGTTTCACCAAAGATGACTAGAGTTGGAAAACTCAAAAGTCATTTTAGGGTCCCTTTATTCAAGGCCCCCCCTCATTGAAAAGGGCGCTTTTTCCCTTCAGCTTAGTTATCCTCATCTAAAAAATTGCCTGGTTTGATCCTGATTATTTGTTGACTGCTTCGTCAAATGCCTATGCTTGCAGTTGCATTGTTGAGATCTACCTAGGTTGAGAAGATTGTCCTGGGAGGCCTTTGGTCATCTGTCAGCATCTATAGGTCCAAAAAGAAGGGCACCTTTCTTTGGAAAAGGCTCTTTTTTCTTTGATCTTCACTTTTGACAACCGTTTCTTGATACTTTGTCAATTGCCTCTTTTCGCTTCATAGACAACTGCTTATGATCAACTCATCAAATGATTTGGCTGTTTGTTTCATTGTCGAGCCAACAAGCAAACACTGAGGATGACTGCCTTGGATGATTCAACAGGCTGCATTTAACCTTTAAAGATCATGGGTGCCCCTGCTTGAAAAAGGCTCTTTTCAGCATTGCGAACTTGTCTCTCCTTCGTAACATTTCCAGAGTTAGTCAAATTTTGACCTTTTGGGTTTCAAGAATCTCCATCAAACAACATCATTTTAGATCTTTTTCGCCATGGTTGCGTCGTTGAAGCTTTTGAAGCCTAGCTTTCAGCACCTGGTATTGGCCAATCTGACATTAATGGTTGCGGAGCTCCTAACTTTGTTCCTGAAAAGTAGAAATAGACCCACCAAAGTAATACGCGTCTTTTGATGACTCTGACTTGACCAATGTGATCGTGAAGCCCTTTAATCCTATCAAAATCATTTTCAATAATTTTTGGGAAGGTCCTATTTTTGGGGGTTTCCCTGAAAATAGGGGCGTAAAACCCTAATTTTCAAATTTTCAGGATTTTGCACGTGTTCCTTGACAGAAACCCACAAAGACCCTATGTTTGGTTTGACCTAAAACAGACTTTTAACGGCATTTTAACAAGATTTAGC
>VDFB02260507.1:0-21306 GCA_007258455.2 Sequoia sempervirens | reverse complement strand
ACACATACACATATATGCATGTACATACATACACACATGCATATGTATATATATATGCATACATACATGCATACGCACATACACATACATATATGTGCATTTACGTACATACACACATACATGTATGTATATATATGCATATACATACATGCATGCACACATACACATACATATATAATACATACATGCATACACACATACACATACATATATAATACATACATACATACACACATACACATATATGCATGTGTACATACATACACACATACATGTATATATATATATATATATATGCATACATACATGCATACACACATACACATATGTATATATAATACATACATGCATACATGTACACATGTATGTATATATATGTACACATACATGTAAGTACATTATGTACATGAATGTATACATGTACACACATACACATATATATGTGCACATGTGCATACATAAATGTATGCATGTACATGTACATATGGTGAACTAAAAATTTGGTGTTTTCAATTTTGAATTTATAGAAATGTAAATTTAGGAAAAATGTATGTATGTACATACACATGCATTTACATATATTGTGTACACATGTACATGTATGTACACTCAAGTACATACACATACATGTCCACACATACATAAATATACACATGTGCATATGTGTATATTGTAGTTATCATACTAAAATGTACATGCTATGCTTCTTGTGTACTCTATAACTTTTCAGTACAGGGTGAGCTAGCTTAAATCTATCCATAATTTCTTAAATCTCTAGGATCTAACCATTGGAATCTAACAAGATTAATGATGTAAGTCTTGTTGTAGGTCAATTAGCAAATCTCTAGGATCTAACCATTGGAATCTAACAAGATTAATGATGTAAGTCTTGTTGTAGGTCAATTAGCAAGGTGGTGTTTATCCCTGAGCTTAGTGATGAGTTTCAAATATAAGTGCTACAATTATGGAATTTTACATGGGTGTCTCATATGCCTAGTAGGTATGTTGATTAGGATGGGAGCTAAAAAGTTACATTTAGCCTATTTATGAGAATGAAAAATTTTACACTACCATAAAACTGTGATTGCATATTACCAAGAAATGGATTCAATTCTGAAAGAAAAAAAATGATGGGTACTGTGTCTGCAACTTTCTGTGAATTGTTAATGCTTCAGCTCTATTGGTTTTGTTGAATGCCTTCAACGAAAGTTGAAGGTTTCAAATTTCATAGAGACATTGCAAGTGGTGAATCGACCCCTCATCTGTACTTGTAGTTTGCACTTAACAGAAATACTAACTAGAGTAATGTGTTTTCCTACTCTTAAGTGGGTGTGGAATAAATAAAAATCAAATGGTAGTTACATAATCACAACATGAGACTAAAAAAATAGCAACATGAGACTATGATAGATGATACTCAAACAAACTTTGCCTTGGGTCTTTGAATAGATAGTCCTCCACATTCAAGTGTTAAATATATTAGGAAAAACATATTTCATCTACTTAATAGAGAGATTCTTTATCTAGGGATATGGTTGGTCATCTATTATGGCTGAGCACAGAAAATTTAAGAAATTGGGAAAAAAAAAGAAGAAAAAAGGAAAATCATGTTACTGTAACATGCATTAAAAGATAGTAACTGTAGTTAAAAAAAAGTAACATGATACTAAAAAAAAAGGAACATGAGAATGATAGTTCTAACTCGGGTTTCCTAATTATTTCTCATTAGGTGTTTCTCTGTGTTGTCCAAACCATGGCTGAAAAAATTGTAAGAACTTGGTAAACTTGTGAGTCTTTCAGGTTTATGAGTTAATTTCCAAATAACTGGCCAAAAAATTAGTGGCAGCTACATAAGTCAATTCTGCCCAAAAAAATCTCATTTTGTCCATGATTTTTTAAGCATTTGAGCATGTTATTGTGAGGTCGCTCTGGTTTAAAAAAGCAAAAAATAAAAAATGTTTAGGGTCCATGTTTTCCATGGATAGAATTTTTAAAATATTAATAAGTATGTAATTACGTCGAAGGCATTCCCTCTATGAGCTTCACCAAGCAAAATCTATCCATCAATGGCTAGGAGTTTCAGATGAGGCATGGACGACCATTGAATGGATCTTGCTCGTTTATTTCGTTATCATCAGATCCTCGCCCAATGCCATTAAAATCGTCAACATTAGGGAACACTACCCAACATCGTCGTCTATTTCGTGACAAGGCTTCAGAGATGGCGTGTTTGTGCAGTCTTGCCTGCATTTTGAAGATGGCATTTGCAGAGGATGTAGTGTTTATAAGAGCACATAGAAATTACAACTGGCTACCTATCTAGTAGGGAGGGTTAGGAAGGATCGTAGAAATTACTGGAAGAATTCAATTATACATATTCTCTATGATTGATGCGAACATCAGAGCAACGATTGTATCGTATTTTTTGCTCTATATTACTTTTGAGAGGTTGTTGTTTACTGGGCAGTGCAATTTCAATACCTCCAACAATTAGATTTTTATCATTTTTCTGGCTTAACTCCTTTTGAAACCAAGTAAATCATAGCATTGTATATAATGAGTCTCAGGCTTCTACCCAATCTGTAATACTAATTCTCTATATTTCTCTACAATATCACTGTTAGCTTGCTACCCTCATTCACTTCTCAATATGAATTCTTAGGACAGTCATTCAGAGAACTACTTATGGCTCCCCATGCTGTTATAATCCCATATCCAGTTCAGGGACACATAAATCACCTAATAAGACTCTCTGAGAAACTTGCTTCTTAAGGCATTATTATAACCTTCGTCAATACAAATTTCAATCACTCCAGAATGATGAAAGCACACAACTCTCGCCATGGAAGTTTAGAAGACCCTGTTTTAACATTTATTTTGTTCAAGTTTCAGATAGCTTGCCACTTGATTTCAAGTGAACACGCAAGTCATTAGAAGCCTTAAATGCATTCATGACCACCATGAGAGCTTCTGCAGAAGATCTTCTTAACAAACTCTTAACACAAAGCTGTGAACCTCCGATTTCCTGTGCTATTGGCAACTCATTTCTTCCATGGAATTTTGAGGTTGCTAAGAAATTTGAGCTTCCATTTGTAGCCTTTTGGTCATAGGTAGTGAGCGTCCATGTCATTTATATGTCCATTTGTCAATTATTATCATATAATAATCATTAATTGTTGATTGACCTAGGGTTTTATCTTCAAAGAATGAGATGGTCCATAAGAGATACATTATATTGGTTAGATTAAGGGGTGCATGAAGATCTTTTGTAATTATTTTTGAAGCATATATTAATAAATAGGAGGGGTAGATCTAACAAATATAATAGGGATATTTTTCCTTGTGTCAATTGAAGTTATTAAGGATATAATATTTTTGTTTTCTCTAGTGGGGACATGTGGCAGGGCAATATTGATGGTGGTGGATGAGAATCTTATATTATTTTTAGTATTCATTTGATTTTTTCTAGTGTCATAAGTATGCCCTACTATTTGATAATCATCACAGGGAGGAAGGGGCTTCTTGAAAGAAAATTAGAGTGATATTTTGAGGAGCCCTTAAGATAGTAAAGTGGGTTATAGGACTAATAACATTGGAATTATTATGGGTGTATATACTATTATTGGATGTGAGTGTAGGAAGTGGCTTTAGTATGTTGTAGTTTGTTTCATTAGGTAGTTATTAAATTTATTTGAAAACACATAATTTGAGGACATGCATATCATGTTGTTGAATATGTTAACACCTACCAAAAAAAAACTTACTAAAGGCCATAACTAATGGGTGAAACTAAGTGTAATCTAGGTCATATGTGAAACCAAATGTTGGTGTAACCTTTTAATGTGTTTGAAAAAAAATAGAGCTTGATAATTTATTTATATTTTGAACTCATGATAAGAATATGATTAATGGTTATGAAGTGTTACCATTTCTAAGTTTCAATTCACACAAATAATATTAAAATGATTGAATCTAAACTATTTTGCACTAGTAAGAATAGTTAAAATGGTAACATAGCATTCATAGCATTCTTTTAATCAAATAAAAAATTCACACCATAAGGAGCATTCATTTATAGAAATGTTTCACTTTCGAGCATTAAAATGAACTAATATTTGCTTCAAAATGGTTCAAACTAAGAAAAAATGAATGAATACCTTTTTCACTCTTCCAAATCGGTAGATAATGGATCCTTCCTAATTTAGAGATTCTATTTCAATTGTTTTTGGATCCCTGTAAGTGGATGCATAGTTTAACAATTCTCCATTGGGACATTTTTTGCACAAGCAACATTAAATTACCTCTTGTACTACACAAATGCATGCAAAAAATAGATCAACATTTTATTGATTGGCCCTAAATTTCTTTTTTTTTCAAATTTATTGGAAGTATAATATATATAATATAATATAGATATATTAAATAATATTTAAATAATAATTTGGAATTTACAATAATACAATAGAGTGAAAATGCACATACTTGCATATTAAAGGTAGCAATGACATGGAAGAAAAAAATGTGATTAAAAGAAGGTAGTCTTCCATTCAATAATGTGCACATTCATGAACATCAACAATTTTTAATCAATGTCAATCATGCAAATCATGGAAGATAGAATTAATCATGATAGTTGGAATTTATTCAACAATAGAATAGACATGTCCATGCTACCACATTCCACCATCCCTATTTTAGATGCCCTATATACATATATAATTATTGTTCATTACACAAATAGAAGTATGTTTAGGCCCTCAAATTGAATTCCTCACTAATATATAAATATCATAAATAATATATTAATATTACATATATTCATTTATATTACATTATTTATATATTGTATACTATAATATATCAATATGGTACATTTTATATAAATGATATAATTTATAATATAACAATATATTATTTTTATATTATATAACACATAATATAAAATAAATATATTATAACATCTCGGTATTTATGACTATACTTACCTTTAAGGTGTGTCATAAGGGCTAATCATTATGATATAGTGCAAGGAATTTATAAAGGATGTGAAATTAAGGGAAATATCTTGTGATTCAATGATTCATATTTTGCTTATTGCTAATTTTAGGAAGGATAAGAATTCTTCCTCCAAAAATTATAAATCCAACTAGAATAAGATAGTGGAGTCAAGAATTGGCTTAAAAAGTGGACTACAAAGATTTCATTCAGTGGAAATGGATGTGCTTTGGAAGACCTGGTAAAATAGTGTTTTCAATGGGGAAAAAATTAGAATCAACATCTCAAAATTGAACAAAAAAGAAGATTCAATGATTTTGATAAAGAAGTGGATAATGTTCTTGATCCAATTCCTAAAAAACACAGTGTTGGGAAACATACCACCGTATGTTCTTTGAGATGCTTAGTAATTGGTATTTTCTACTTAAATGTGAAGTTCTCAGATGGACTTGAAAATTGTGAAGTTCAAAATGGATGATAAAAATGCACAAATATATATATATAACAAACAAAAAACAAACAAAGAAAACAAAACAAAACCAACATTTTAACTAATTGACCTTAGATGCCTCTTTGGCGTACCCATTCCACACCAAGGTGTGATTGCTAGTTTATAATTGTATGACAGCGTGGTGATTTTAACTTGTATTTTGATCTATAGATGAAGGTAAAACGTAATATTTCAATAACAAAGTTAAGATTTTTGTAATTGTATGTCTTGATGTCAATATTTGAAGATAGAAGACAGTGTGAATGGAAATTCTATGAAATTGACCAAATACTGAACTTCATAAATGGGTATGCAAATGGAGCATTCAGTAAATATAAAACATCTTAGCCCCGAGCTTTGTTTGAGCTCTACCCATGTATTCAAGTTACATGGGACTGCATTACTCTCAGGGTTTTTTCTGACTGGGTAAGAATTTCTATCCCAAAGCCTAGTCTATTTAATCATTCACATTCTAGTTTCAGTTTTATTTAAATTCTTTTTCTTTATGTATGTTTAGAAATGGAAGGATCGAAACAACATAAAATGTTGCATCCAAATAGAAGTTCATTCATATGCCCCAGTAACTAGTAATGTGTTTGCTTTACTCAGTTTTTAAGGCCGTAATGGAAAATAACCTCAATTTCTTCCAAATAATAGTTTAAGCAAGTTAAATTAGTAATACCCACAAACTAGATCTATAATATCTCACTTTTCTCACAAAACCCCAAATTATTAATCCACTAGAGCAAATTGTTTAAACAACGAAATATGATAATGTTCCAAAATTCATAACCAGTCTATGTATTTCCTTCATCAATATCACAAACAATGCAAACTTTCATATCTTTCAACCAATAAAATCGATGAGAATAATTTCTTTCGACAAATCAATGAAACCCTAACTCCAAATACATCAAAAAATATCTCAAACAAAATAGAACATAAAGAATGTGAATCAAAGAATCCAATACATGACCTCAGATGGAACCTGGGTATATATGGTGATGTTGGTGTTGACGTTGGCTAACAAGCTCTCGCCCTGGACCCTTTCACCCGAGCATTCAAAATGGTCGGGTTGGTTTTTTTTTTATCTCGACATTTTTGGTCAACACGTTTTCGGTCGAGAAGGTTTCGGCTAAAAGTCACTTGGCCAAAAGAGTGTCGACACGTAGGCTCCATGTGACTGCCTCATGGCTTCGGTTGAAACCCTATTGGCCGAAAAACTGTCAACTAAAAGTAATTTGTTTGGAATTACTTTATCTGGCTAAAAGTGTGACATAGTTTTGTGCTTTTACCCAGAATTTCCATGCCTCCTAGATTTCATCGAATTGAAGAAGAATGTGGTATTTTTGTCCCCCTCTTATAACCACTGAACACGAGCCTTTTGTTTCCAAAAAATATAATCGTGCAACTCACACTCTTCCAAAGCTTTTAGATCCCTTTCCTCCTTTCTAAGTAAATCCTCTGAAAGGACCAACTCCCTTATCTCCCAAGTAATGACATCTAAGTTAGTTTGAGCAATAATCTTAGCATGAAAAATATTTCCAAAACACTACTTGTTCCATTGTTTGAGCTAATACTTCACAAATTGCAACATCTTGGAAAAATAATACAAGCGGTACAAGCGGTGCCATAAGTGGGTCTCCCCATCTGCCACCAGTCAACCACATATTCATGCAAAGAAGGATCTCTTAAGCACATAAGTTGGAACTTAAAAGAGGGGGACCAAGCATCATGATCCAAAGTAGCAAATAATTTAATAGGCTATTGATCTAATCCCCTCTAGTCCAAAATCCCAGAACAAGTAGACCACATTCCACCAATCCAAAAATAGGAAACCAAGAAATGATCAAGTCTCTTAGCAATACAATTCTCCCCAGCCTCCTATTGTTCCAAGTGAACTTACCATTACTAGGCTTGATGTCCACAAGATTCAAGGTAGAAATTTTATCACAGAGTAAAAAAGTAGAGGGCTCCAACCTTGCATTACCACCCTTCTTTTCATCTAACTCAATAATGGCATTGAAATCACCAACTATAATCCAAGGGACAAGAGGAACAAGGCTATGAATAAAACTAATGTGAGACCACAAGTACTGCTTACCAGGAAAATCGGTAGGTGCATAAATGTTTGACAAAAGAATAGTTTCCCTTGTCTCCAAACTTGAAGTAACTGCAAAGATAGAAGACTTAGGAGACATCCACCAAAGAGGACAAATCTTCAATGGGTTCCATAAGCAAGCTACACCCCCAACATTACCGTGAGCCCCAATACACTAGCATTCACCCTGCCTCCACAGCTTTGGAAACAAACCAACCATACTCTCAATTGAAAACTTTGTGTCTTGTAAGAAAAGAACATCATGAGAGTGGATTCTCACCAAACTATGAACAACTTTTTGTCGAGGGCCATTGTTCAAGCCCCTTACATTCCAATAGAGGATGATCATTTCAGATGGTTATAAAAATGAGATTCTAGAGTCTTGAAAAATCCTGACTTCACCATAATATCTCCCATCATCTTAATTTTCTCTAAATCCTTATTTCTCCCAACCTTGGAAAGCTTCTCAACAAACCCTTTTTTTGGTCTTTCTAAAGAAGCCCCAACGAAGGAGAAGCATTGCCTCCTTTTACTGAATCAAACCCCACCTTCACCAATGGAGTAGAGAACTCTTCCTCCCCCATCTTTTCATCTACAAGAGTCTTTTTCCTCCTAGAAACCATCAAAGCACTAGCCCCTTGTGAAGTTTGAGTGTTATCTGGAATAATGCCCTCTTGAACCTCTTCCAAAAAACCCTGATACATAACCATCATACCTGGATTCACCTCCTGGTGACTAAGATCATCCAAAAATTTAAATCTATTAAAGGTATCACCTTCTTGACACTCCTTAAAAGTTCTCTTTTGACCACGGTTCCTATTATGAGCCTTACCAGGAATAAAACCCTCCACACCTATAGTCTCACCAGGAATAGAAGCCTTGAATTTATTAGCCATAGGTGGGTTACGAGGAGGCTAAGAAGTCTAAGACTCAATAGATTTATACCTTGGGAATCTCCACAGCAAATAACCATATTCATGACAGTTTGCATCGAAAGGGAAATGTCTCATAGCCTAGCTGTTGCACCCATGAATAAGAACCCACATGAATTTCCAAAGAATCTAGAAGAGGGTTACTTAAATCAATCTCAACACAAATGTGAGCAAATTTCATTACCTTTCTATCCTGGGTTAGCTAAGAAGGACCCACAAGTTTCCCCAAAAGTGAAGCCACATTTTGCAAGATGTCATTGTGTCAACATTCAACCAGAAACCTTGGGAGACACACCCACACCGAAACCTAATTTGGGAGTTCCTCTAAAGGATTAAAACCTACATTCCATGGTTTAATAAATAAACCAATTTGGTTGTGAAAGTAAGGTCCACCCTTGAATAGTCTATTGTGATCTGCCATACAATTGAATACCACCATAAAGTAACTATTCACCAACAACATTATTTCCATCTCCCCCTCTAGAGCCCAAGTTCATTGAGCCCACATCTCCAAAAATTGAAGAGAAACCCGCAATCCCATGAATTTACAAAGCAAGGAATGCTTTGAGGAATATTTGATATTGATGCAGGAGCATCCATGGCTTAGTGCAATCTTGTGTCAACTTGGAGGTGTCATTTTTGAATTTTGCAATTTTGATGTGTTGGATTTCATACTTGATGGTTGAAATTCATATTTTGTTGTGAAATTGAATGTATTGTAATGTGGTAAATTGGAATTTGAATTTGGATTCAATTTGGGTCAAATTGGTTGAATGGAGATCATGGAGAATATGATTTAAAACTAAAAAAACAAGAAAAATCAAAACATGGTGTGGGTTTTTGAGAGCCATTAGATTCATTTGTAACTCAAATTTTAAATTCTCACAACTCCTAAAAAATAGGGACCCAAGAGGTGGGTGCACAGGTTTGAAAATTTTTCTTTTTGCTTTATTTGTGAAAACATTAAAGCCTTTTAAAGCACATCCCTCATATTTGCTAAGTCTAGAGTTGGGGAATGATATTTTATTCATTTTTAAATATTAAATTTGAATTTTATTTTCCATTCCTTGGGAGGGGTGTTTATTTCCCTAAGATGCCTTTGGAATGAAAGAAAATTACAATGAAACGCATTGAAATTTCATTTTAGGAAAGCAAGTGTTGATAAAATTGAATTTTATTCATTTTTGGAGTAATTTTTCATAGGATAAACACAGGAAGAGAGGAGGAGGTCATGGCTTACCTCAAAGAGGGTATTTTGTGGTGTTTTTGCATATTTGAGAGTGGTTTTGCAGGTCACAGAGACTACCTGGTGTTGCAGATTGAAGGGTTTGAATGGTGGAAGTGATTTGTTGTGCAGGTGTTGGAGAAGCTTTGTTGCAAGCTTTGATTTGCTTCTGTAAATATTTTTTTTTTTAGTCTTGTAAGGCTTGACGCAGCCTTTTCCATCAGTGGATTGTAATAATTCATTTTCCCATTTGTTGAATCAAGAAATTGCCAGTTGCACATTGCAATTTAATATTGGAAATTCTATTGCAAAATTTTGTGTGTTGTTGAATGGTGTTTGTGAGATATTTAATTTAATTTACAAATATTTAAATTATCTTAATTAGCTCATACATTATATTTCCTCTGCAATCGATTTTGGTTGTATTACTAGCACTAGCCTATCCATGGTACGCACCAGGCATCCATTTATCTTCGGGATTTGAGAACCACCCATCAAAAAAATCCTCCATTACTCAAATCATTTAAGAAAAATTTATCAAAAAACCTCATTGAATGATTTGGAGAAGCCCCAAATGTAGCACAAAAATCCATAGGAGATTTGACCCTTGATACCTGATCTTCGAAGCCATAGCCAAGAGAGAAAAACACCATTATACCTCCACCAATTAACTAAAAATTGGAAGCAACACCTAATCCAAAGGGGTGCAATTCCACACACCACAAATCAAAGAATCAAGAGTTGAGCACAAGAAAAACCCCAAGCAGGGGATGAAACAAAGCAGTCCCAAACAAGTTTCAACAACAGAAAAAACATAGCCAGCAAGGAAAATAAATAACAACCCCCAACACCAAAAAGCATCCCCCCCACTGAGCACACCAAACCCACTCCAATCTGCAACTGCTCCCACACATGCATGGAAAAATAATGACATGCAACCCATGGCCTCATAGGCCATAGGCCACCATGCTCATGCCATAGACTTCACCTCAGCACAACATTGTTCCCGTAAAATCATGTTGTTTTTTAGTCTTGATTGTGTTATTTGTAACTTAACTTTGGCTTATTTGAATAATTTCTTTGATATATTAATATTATTTTTCATGTCCTTTGTTTTTATTTATTTTATCCCTTAATTATATTTATTTTTCTTTTTATTCTTTCTTGATTTTAGATTATTATTTCTTTCATATGTGTTTCTATGTAACACATATCTTTCTTGTTTTGTTGTTCCTTTGTATTATTTCTCATTACTTTATATTTTTGGTTATGTTGATTTTTAGTCTTGATTGTGTTAAATTTGTAACCTTATTTTGACTTCTTTGAAATCTTAATTTTATTTTTCATGTCCTTTGTTTTCATGTATTTTATCCCTTAATTATATTTCTATATTTTACCAACTATCTTTGGATTCTTGTTATTATTTATTATTTACTTTAAGTTGTTGATTCCTTGTAATCTTTATTTATTTGTGGCTCTCTTTCATTTTTCTTGATGGTATTTCTATATAATAACTAAATATTATATGTGCTTCTTGTCCTTAATTTTTATTTTATTTTAATTTTTGGCATACAACTAATTACTTTCTTGCATTTTCTCTAGTTTTGAATTTCATGTTTTCTCCTTGTTTCTTGTGTCAACCTCTCTTAATCACCACTTTCTTGGTCTGTAACTATTCATTTTATTCCTTGCTCTCTTTTATCCTGATGATGGATCATGGAGTGTGATCCAAAATGTTGATGCAAAAATACACACATAATCTAATCCAGAAACACTCAACAAAATTCTTCATGGATTGTGGAAATCTATTATCACTGACCTATTTATTGTCACAAAAATTAATTAAGAATACATGACCATAAACACAGTGATCACCATAGCTCCACAAAAACCTCAAACCAATTCCATGTGAATACAAACATCTAGGAAGAAGAACAAGGCTAAAGAGAGGATCTAAAAATCAAAGCATGTACCATGTCCTACAAATACCTCTAAATTCTAATTTGTGTCAAGTATGATCTCTTTCATAACCCCAAATAAATATCCTCGACAATACCAAACTATTCAATATCCAAGATAAAAAAATAAAAATTCATGTATCTCATATAACCAACATGGATGTAAGCTTCTCTAAGCATGGAAGATCAAACTCAAAACCATTATGAAGTCATGAACTCAACCCAATAAAATCTCCTAAAACTCCTCATTAATGAAGGACGTCATAGATGATCTCATATGCAAAAGGAGATAACCATACCAAACATCCCTCAAATGAACCCTCTAGAACTAACTACCCATAACTCAAGATCCATATCCATCAGAAGACAAAGAATAAAATATAATACATCTTAAAAAAATGGGAAAATACCTCTCAAATGATAAACTGCCAAATAGACTAGAGTGGAGAAAGGTAATGCTCCTCCAGAATAACCAAGTCATCATAATTTTCTCCAAGAACAACCTCCTTTGTAGATCCATCATGATCTGGTGTCCATATCCATGCAAAGGCTCCTTAGACTTCTTTCTAAATCCTTGAAAGACTTACCATCTCAATAGATGTCTCTAAACCATAGAGAACTCCAACCTCATCCAAGTCTCCAAGTATCCATATGAACCTAAAACTAATCAATCCATTCTAAGGTCTAAAAATAACACAATGCTCCCATGAATCTCCCAATAAAATAACCAATGTACTTAATACCAAGAGAACTATTCTAGATAATTGTCAAGGCTCAAACTATGGACTTAGGAACACATCATGACATCATGATCCCACATCTTGTCAAAAGAAGATCACATGCTCCAATGAACATATCATATTCACAAGATCACTTGTATCATGTCAAAACTATAATATGCACTTAAAAGAGTAAATCAAGCCACAATACCAAACATCCTATAAGAAAGGATCACCTGTCCAAGTAAAAAAATCATACAAATGACACCTAAACCAAAGACTCAAGAGTCATCCATGACTAACCAAGATTTCAACATCTCCAATGACATGAAGATAACTCTCATGTCAATGAAACTAAACATGACAAAAAACTCTCACTCTAGCAACAATATTGAAGAGTTCCTTCGTGATACCAAGAAACCACTATAGAAGATCATCCATCATCAAATGATGAATCCACATCACTACCAAAGTTCTGATTGAAACATGTAACCAAGCTCTCCATGAAACATGATGAACACACCCCAATTAAGAATATAAACTACCAAAACATTATTGTCAATATCTCCTACTGAAATTTGTAACAAAGCTATCCATGGTATCATGATTAAAAACTTGCTACAAGTCTCAAAAAAACACTATCTAAGCACTCTAACCATCATCCATCCTATCATCTCAAAGAATCATACCAATACAAAAATTACCATGAATAAGGCCAACTAACAAAGTCTACATCAACATTAAAACTATCGCATGGATATAAATAGTCCACATCTGAAGCATCCCACTACAATCAAATGGGTGATTATCCCACACAATTACATAAATTGTAAATCCTAAAAAATGAAAAATCTAAACTCATCATCACAACAATAACCTAAAAACTAAGATATTAAAGAATATAATCCTATAGACCACAAGACTCAAACAACAAGTCAATATAGATTGATCAAACCATTTCCTACATAGCCCATGAGAGTAAAGCATACAGGAAATTTACAAAATAATCATATGCAAACATCAAATTCATACCACAAGATAGCACAAGATATTTCCTGGGAAAACCATCAAGAGGAAAAATCCAAACTCCAAAAGTATCCACACTCAATGTATTATTTAACAATAAAACATTTCAATGCACTTACAAAAATTTGTGAATACTTTTTGAAACATTAAGCTCCTCCAATGAATCCTCCATGTATTCAAGCATGTATCCACACTTCCTATTCTATGCTTCACATATGTACTCAAAAAATTTCAATACAATGAAAAAAAATCCAAAACTTCTAACAACCAACCTCAACCACTAAACATGTGCTCTTTTATAGATTCAAGCTCCCACAAATACAACCAAGTGGAAAAGTAAACCATGTGCCTCAAAAGCATGAGTCACAAAACCATTGACCCCACATTTACTTTTTGATACTATTACCCACACATAAATATCTAACCCAATATTACATACAAACTTACAAGTGGCCCCAAACAAATATTTAATGTAGCTAAACACATCACCTAGGATGTACCACAAACAAATATTTATTTTATATATATTAAAAAATAATATATGTTATACAATGTGCACATTACCTATTCCTAACATGTACCTAGAATAGTCGTAACCACCAATGGGTTCCCAATCCCCCTTTTATGTGCCTAATTTAGTTCATGATTAAGTTGGAACCATTTATTTGGATGAAATTGGAGAGAAACATGCATTTTTCAAGTGCCATCATGTAGAGGAGCTTGTTGGGTGCCCCTAGTTTCACTTTGGTGGATTTTTAAGCAAAATTGGATAAAGTATGGAGAGGTCAAAAGTTTTAGTGGTTCTAAGAAGCAATGGAACCATTAACAGTATTTGCAAGTTCTTGCTCAATCTCTAACTACTAACAAAGGAAATAAGGGTTTATACCATGATGATGTCATCATGATATCATCATCAATGCATGTTGATGTCATTGTCAAGTTTTCTAAAGTGTATCAAAATACTTAAGGGAGAAGCAAATTTAACTAAGGTAGGAAGGCAAAGACATGTCTAAGTATTTTTTGGAAGTTCCCATTGTTCCCAAAACCATGGAAACCCCTAATCACTAATAAGCAAGGCCCAATGAGTGAATAGAAGAGCAAGGAAAAGGATTGGATCCTGAACCTAATACAAAAAAGGAACTATTACAAGCCCAAAAGAGAAGAAGAGGGAAAGCCTTGACTCTCAATAGGTGCAACAAGAGCCTGATAAAGTAAGATAAGAGGTTGAGGGAAGGCTCTAACCTTGACCCATGATGTGGAAATTTTTATGGGACGAAAAAACTAAAAGAAATAAAAGGGAAAGAGAGTGTGAGGGCCTAAATCTTGAATCCTTGACGAGCATCTTTCCTTTCAAAACTATAATTTTTTATTTTCCTTGGAATGATAAATCCATGGAGGCCACTTTTCTTTGTTGATAGCTAAAGAAAATCCATTTTTGGTGTGTTTTTCACTGACCCCCTACATGCCATTATGTTGACTAACATATCCCTAGCTACCTAAATCTAATCCATGATAGATATATGGATTTTTTTTAATCAATTTTCTACCATGATTTATTGGGGAATAAACTACATGATTCCTTATTCATTACTACAAACTCATATTGTCAGTAAGTCTTCCCTAGATAATAATTTTGTGCTAGATTTTGCAGGAATCTCTACAGTTGATTCAATTCTTACTTGAACATGTTTGCACTACACTAGGTGAGTTGGTAGCTAGGGTTCCTCTTGGCCTACCATGTTTCTTCTATTTTTAATTCCTCTTTCATGATAAAAGGTAATTCATTTCCTATTATAGTGGAGCTTCTTTCATTTCCTTTCTAGATACATGCAATTTTTGTAGCTCTACAATTGTAAAAAGGATCTATATCTCTATATTAATGAAATATAGTAATTTTTACCTCTTCTCACATCTCCCATCTCAGGAAAATATTTTCATTCATGGTTGTATGATCATTCTATGTGGAGATTGATTTGCTCGGGGGATGGAGTGCGTCTGCAATCTGTCGGGCTAGGGCGTCTGTGCCCTTGCCCGTTTCTTGTTCTGGTTTGAATCTACGCTAGGAGGGGGGTTTGTTGGCTGCATTTCGGGGGTGGTGTTGTGTGTGGCCACTGCAGTGGTCTCTTTCCTTTTTCCTACGTGCGGGTTGTTCCTTGGCGCTGACCAGAGTGTGGGGTGTAGCTGGGGGCCACGGGTGTACAGATAGGGGCGTGCCTTTGGTGCCTGGTCTGTGTGGGGTTTCCCTTCAGCAGTGTATTTTGTTCTTTGGCTAGTGGATCATGGTGAGTTGTGGGGGGGGCTTTGAAACCCTTGTCTCAGATTTTTATTTCTCGAAGGCTTTGCATGCCCACTATAAGTTAGGTACTATGTCTCCCAGGGAGACATCAGGTGAAAACCCTCAAATGGATTTTCGTTCAGCGCTTGGTGCGAAGTCTCCTCAACATGCTTCAAAAGTTTTTAATAATAATTTGTTCATGCCAGAAATGGGGCTAGATGGAGTGGGCTCGTCTAGTGGAGCTCGGATCATGAAGATTAATGGCTGCCTGGAACGTTGCAAGGAGAGGCTGAAATTGGTTATTCCTTTGGAAATGGTTGCGGAAGATATTGAATATTATTCAAGGCACTCCTTTTACTGTAAGTTTCTGGGTATGAGGATATCATTGCAATTTCTGGAATCTTGGGCTCGACAAACTTGGATGCCGGAGGGTGAGATGGATATAAAACTTTTGGCAAATAATTATTTCATGGTTACCTTTGATTGCATGGCGGATCGAAATAAGGTCTTCGAAGGAGGCCCTTATTTCTATAATCAGGTTGGTCTGTTTCTTAAACCGTGGCATGTTGGTTTTAACCCTGCTGAGGAGCTTCCAACTCGTGTACCGGTGTGGGTTCGGCTCCCACGGTTTCCTATGGAATGCTGGCAGGATGATGTTTTGCATCTGTTGGGGTCGATGCTTGGGAAGCCGGTTGGTTCCTCGCTGCAGACTCAGTTCAAAAAGGTAATCACTTTTGCTCGCATCTGTGTGGAAATTGATCTTAGTAAACCATTACCAGATTCTTTGGACATGTATGTGGGTCCTTACTCTTGGGTTCAGTCTTTAGACTATGAAACTCTTCCTTTCCGATGTCATCTATGCCATGAGTATGGTCACTTGCAACGAAGATGTCCAAGGGTTAGACCTGGAGAGACTCCTAATTCTCAGCCTTCCCATAACCCACCTAGGGAGGATAAGGGAAAGAACCCCATTCCTGGGGATGGTGATGGTTCTGATGGCTTCGCCCTTGTAAAGAATCGTAACAGAAACTGAGGCCAAAAGAGGACTTGGAAGGAAAGACAAGATGAAGACTCTTTTAACAGATTTGAGGTTTTGGATGATCTGGATCAGCAGGAAGTGAATCCGGGCTTGGTTAACTTGGATCAGGGTATTGTGTGTTCTAGGCAGGAGGTTCCTCCTTCTAGGGCTACTCAGGATACACATGATTCTGGTGCTTTGCAAATGGTGAATGACCTTCCAATGGATGCCCAAGTGGAGCCAATCTCTTCTGTGGAAATGAAGAAGAGTGGGGGAGACAACTCTTTTCTGGCTTTGCATGCGAGTTTAGATGTAGGTAAGAATCTCAAGTCTTCTCCTTCTCCTTTGGGTATACATCAGAAGGATCTCAAAAAAGGGTTGGGGGAGAAATCTTCAAAGCTTGGCAGGAAGAAGGATATGGAAAAGATTAAGTTAGCTGGGGAAACTCTTGTGGAGTCTGGGTCGGTTAAGACTTTGGATTCACACTTCTCTAGCTCTTTGAAATGATTGTTCTATCATGGAATGCAAGGGGCTTGAACAGCAGCCCTCGACAAAAGGCTGTTCGTGAGTTGGTTAGAAGTCAATCTCCTGATATTTTGTTCTTACAGGAGACTAAGTTATCTGTTGAATGCATGATTGGTTTATCTCCTAAGTTGTGGAGAAGCGGGGAGTGCCAATGCATTGGTGCTCAAGGGTCTGCGGGTGGAGTGGCTTGCCTTTGGAATCCACGGAAGATCCGCCCTCTTTGGTGGATGTCCAGCAAGTCTTCTATCTCGATGATTGCTTCTTGCTTTGAGACTGGGGAGTCTATCCTCCTCACTAATATCTATGCTCCTGTTGATTTTCGGGGTAAGCAATTTTTGTGGGCTCATATTCATTTTGTTCGGAGTATGGTGCCTTTTTATCCTTGGATCATGGCTGGTGACTTCAATGCTATCTCTGAGTTGGCTGAGAAGCGGGGTGGTAGTGCTAGGCTGGAGCCTTCTGCTTTGCTTCTTCAGGATAATATTTCTACTTTGAATCTTGTTGATGTAAAGCCTAATAATGGTCTTTTCACTTGGAGCAATCGAAGGCTTGGGGATCTCTGCATTTCTGAAAGACTTGACCGGTTCCTGGTGTCTTGTTTTTGGGTTGGTGGCTTGTGGTCTTCTAGCTCAGAAATTTTGGATTGGAGGGGGTCCGACCATTGGCCTATCAAGCTTGTTGTTTCTTCAGCTCATGTGCCCCGGTCGCCCCCTTTTAAGTTCCAGCTTATGTGGCTACGGGAGCCCTCTCTTCATGATTACATGACTGAATGGTGGAGAAATGGTAGACCTGCCTTTGGTACAGCAATGTATACTTTCGCTAAGCTTCTCCAATTTGTTAAATATCAGCTTAAGCGTTGGAACCGTCAGTGCTTTGGGAACATCTTTCAAGCTAAGTGTGCTGCCCAAGCTGGGTTGAATAGCATTACAAGGGTGATTAGGGATAATGGTGTGACTGCTCATTTACTTCAAGAGGAAGCCAGGGCATTGAGAGTTTTAGAGGAGTGTGAATTGCGTGAAGAGATCTATTGGAAACAGAAGGCACGAATTGAATGGCTTCAGGAGGGAGACAAGAATACTGCTTTCTTCTTCAATTCTGTCAAAGCCAAGCGACATGGGAATGCTATTTCTGTCCTGGTGAATGACAATGGTGAGCCTCTTTCCTCTTTTAAGGATATCTCGTGTGAAGCAGTGCAGTATTTTGAGTCTCTATTCAGGGAGGATCCCCAGGGGGCTCCCAATGAGGAGGCTCAAGTTTTGTCTTGCATCCCTTCTTTGGTCACTATGGACATGAATGAGTCTCTTATGAGTGATATCTCGATGGATGAGCTAGAGAGAACGGTGTTCCAGATGAAGAAAGGGAAGGCCCCTGGTCCTGATGGCTTTCCGGTGGAGTTCTTTCAAGATTTCTGGGATATTATCAAGCTTGATTTATTGGCGGTAGTCCAAGAATCTCAGAGGAACAAGCAGATGTTACGAGCTCTGAATTCTACCTTTTTGGCTCTTATCCCCAAATGTGAGGGGGCAGATAGGCTCAGTCAATTTAGGCCCATTTCTCTTTGTAATGTGATCTATAAAATTATCTCTAAAATAATTGCGGATAGGCTAAAAAATTGGCTCACAGTTTTGATCTCTGAGGAGCAGAGTGGTTTTGTGGCGAGCAGACAAATTTTGGATGGGGTGGTTATAGCTACTGAAACCATTCATTCTATGGCCACTTCCAGGGATAAGGCAATGTTCATCAAGCTGGACATGGCCAAAGCTTATGACAGAGTTCGTTGGTCCTTTCTTCAAAAGATCCTTGGGGCTTTTGGTTTTGGGGATGAGTGGATCCAATGGGTCATGAGTTGTGTTACTTTAGTATCCTTCTCTGTTCTGATTAATGGTGAACCCTCAAAGTTGTTTTGTGCTTCCCGGGGTCTACATTAGGGCGACCCGATTTCTCCTTATCTGTTCTTGCTCTTGGCTGAAGGTCTCGGTCGGTTGTTGAAAAAGAATGTTGAGATGGGTTTCATTCAGGGGTGGCGATGGGGAGGTAATATTCCCCCACAATCTCATTTGCAGTTTGTGGATGATACCGCGCTGATGGGTATGGCTACTATCAGGGAGGCTACACATTTGCGTGCAGTGCTGGATGTTTATCTTCTTGCCTCGGCTCAACGAATTAATGAATATAAGTCCTCAATCTTCTTCTTCAATACTCCTGGTCCTATCCAGTGGAGGATTGCTAATATCTTAAGGTTTCAGGTTGGCTCCCTTCCTCTAACCTATCTTGGTATTCCTATCTCTGTCAAAAGGATGCCCAGGGACTCTTGGCAGAGTATTTTGGATAAGTTTCGGACAAAAGTTAACCATTGGACCCATAGGTGGTTGTCCTTTGCTGGAAGGGTTCAGCTGATCAAATCTGTGGTTCAAGCTCTCTCCATTTATAGATGTATGCTCCAGGTGGCCCCGGTTGGTTTTGTTCAAGATCTTGATGCCTTAATTAGATAGTTCCTTTGGGCTGGTAATTTATCATCCTCCAAATGGAGTCTGGTTAGATGGGAAATTGTTTGTAGCCCGAAGCATTGTGGCGGTCTTGGATTGAGGCAGTCATATTTGTCTGGGATAGCACTTGCTGCTAAACTATTTTGGAGGTGGTGTGTGGAGCAGGGTCAAACTTGGGCCAGGATTTTATCCCACAAATATTTTTCGGAGATCCCTCAGATGGATATTCCCCGCTATCCTTTGGTGGGGAAAGGTTCGGTGATTTGGGATACACTCAAGAAAGGGGCTGCTCTCGTCAAGGATGGATTGTTTTGGATTTACAAAAGTGGGCTGGAGGCTCACTTTTGGTTGGATTCTTAGGACGATTTTCCCCCTATTGTGTCCCAGTTTCCTAATCTGTTGCCCCTTTGTCACAGGTTCACTACAGTTGGTTGGGTTAGGGTGAGTGATTTTAAGTCAATATCTGTCCATGGCCAGTTGAGGGTGGCTAGGTGGAAGAATCATGAAGATTGGCCTGTGGTTGGGATGGAGGAGGAGTGTGTGGAATTGCAACGTATCCTTTCTAGCAGGAGTTGTAGCTCCCTCCCGGATGGAGATGTTTTATCTTGGTCCCCCAACCTTAAAGGTGTTTATACTGTTGCCTCTGGCTATCAGGTTCTCTTATCTCACAAATTGGACAGGGTGGAGGTTCGTTGGTGGTAGAGAGTTTGGGATAACTTTTCTTGGCCAAAGTGCAATTGCTTCATTTGGACTTTGGCATGGAAGAAGTGCTTGACTTGGGACAATATTCAGAAGCAGGGATTTCAGGGCCCTTCTAGGTGTGTTTTGTGTGGGAATGGGGAGGAGGATTCTGCTCATTTGTTTTTCCGTTGCTCTTTCTCCTTGAGGTTGTGGCATTTTTGGTGGGAGGCTTGGAAAAGCCCTTGTGTTCATGCTTCCTCTTTGGTGGATTTCTGGAGTAGTCTTGGCAGACCTCCCGCGATGGCAACCTTCTTACAGGATGTGTGGTATGTTGGGCCTACCTTCATTCTTTGGCAAATTTGGTTGGAGTGGAATCGTAGAATCTTTCGGGGTGAAAAGATGGTCATTCAGCAGATTTGGCAGAGGATTATGGGTATGATTCGGGAGACGGTGGAAGCGAAGAGTGAGGTGGTGTATCCCCTGGAGAAGAGGATGTTGAGAAGGTGGAGAGACTGGGACTTCAGGAGATGTCCTCGGCTTCGGCTTGTGTTCGAAGGGGAAGGCGGGCAAGGAAGAAAGTGATGAGAACAGGTAAGTGGCTTCCCCCTCCTGTTGGGGTTCTAAAGATTAATACTGATGGCTCCTCTAGGGGAAATCCGGGGCCTGCAGGAATTGGGGGGTTGGTAGGGATTCTTCAGGGACGGTGGTTTTCTTCTTCTCTGTCTTTGAAGGAGTGCAGACTGTTAACCTGATGGAAGGTCTGGTGATCCTTTTCGCTCTAGAACGGGCCTTTGCTTTGGGGTGGAGAAAGGTAATTTGTGAGTCTGACTCACAAGTTTTGGTTAACTTGCTTAATGTTAGGAAGATGGCTGATG
>VDFB02260506.1:0-24622 GCA_007258455.2 Sequoia sempervirens | reverse complement strand
GAAATAAGGTCTTTGAAGGAGGCCCTTATTTCTATAATCAGGTTGGTCTGTTTCTTAAACCGTGGCATGCTGGTTTTAACCCTATTGAGGAGCTTCCAACTCGTGTCCCAGTGTGGGTTCGGCTTCCACGGTTTCCTGTGGAATGCTGGCGAGATGATGTTTTGCATCTGTTGGGGTCGATGCTTGGGAAGCCAGTTGGTTCCTCGCTGCAGACTCAGTTCAAAAAGGTAATCACTTTTGCTCGCATCTGTGTGGAAATTGATCTTAGTAAACCATTACCAGATTCTTTGGACATGTATGTGGGTCCTTACTCTTGGGTTCAGTCTTTAGACTATGAAACTCTTCCTTTCCGATGTCATCTATGCCATGAGTATGGTCACTTGCAACGAAGATGTCCAAGGGTTAGACCTGGAGAGACTCCTAATTCTCAGCCTTCCCATAACCCACCTAGGGAGGATAAGGGAAAGAACCCCATTCCTGGGGATGGTGATGGTTCTGATGGCTTCGCCCTTGTAAAGAATCGTAACAGAAACTGAGGCCAAAAGAGGACTTGGAAGGAAAGACAAGATGAAGACTCTTTTAACAGATTTGAGGTTTTGGATGATCTGGATCAGCAGGAAGTGAATCCGGGCTTGGTTAACTTGGATCAGGGTATTGTGTGTTCTAGGCAGGAGGTTCCTCCTTCTGGGGCTACTTAGGATACACATGATTCTGGTGCTTTGAAAATGGTGACTGACCTTCCAATGGATGCCCAAGTGGAGCCAATCTCTTCTATGGAAATGAAGAAGAGTGGGGGAGACAACTCTTTTCTGGCTTTGCATGAGAGTTCACATGTAGGTAAGAATCTCAAGTCTTCTCCTTCTCCTTTGGGTATACATCAGAAGGATCTCAAAAAAGGGTTGGGGGAGAAATCTTCAAAGCTTGGCAGGAAGAAGGATATGGAAAAGATTAAGTTAGCTGGGGAAACTCTTGTGGAGTCTGGGTCAGTTAAGACTTTGGATTCACACTTCTCTAGCTCTTTGAAATGATTGTTCTATCATGGAATGCAAGGGGCTTGAACAGCAGCCCTTGACAAAAGGTTGTTCGTGAGTTGGTTAGAAGTCAATCTCCTGATATTTTGTTCTTACAGGAGACTAAGTTATCTGTTGAATGCATGATTGGTTTATCTCCTAAGTTGTGGAGAAGCGGGGAGTGCCAATGCATTGGTGCTCAAGGGTCTGCGGGTGGAGTGGCTTGCCTTTGGAATCCACGGAAGATCCGCCCTCTTTGGTGGATGTCCAGCAAGTCTTCTATCTCGATGATTGCTTCTTGCTTTGAGACTGGGGAGTCTATCCTCCTCACTAATATCTATGCTCCTGTTGATTTTCGGGGTAAGCAATTTTTGTGGGCTCATATTCATTTTGTTCGGAGTATGGTGCCTTTTTATCCTTGGATCATGGCTGGTGACATCAATGCTATCTCTGAGTTGGCTGAGAAGCGGGGTGGTAGTGCTAGGCTGGAGCCTTCTGCTTTGCTTCTTCAGGATAATATTTCTACTTTGAATCTTGTTGATGTAAAGCCTAATAATGGTCTTTTCACTTGGAGCAATCGAAGGCTTGGGGATCTCTGCATTTCTGAAAGACTTGACCGGTTCCTGGTGTCTTGTTTTTGGGTTGGTGGCTTGTGGTCTTCTAGCTCAGAAATTTTGGATTGGAGGGGGTCCGACCATTGGCCTATCAAGCTTGTTGTTTCTTCAGCTCATGTGCCCCAGTCGCCCCCTTTTAAGTTCCAGCTTATGTGGCTACGGGAGCCCTCTCTTCATGATTACATGACTGAATGGTGGAGAAATGGTAGACCTGCCTTTGGTACGGCAATGTATACTTTCGCTAAGCTTCTCCAATTTGTTAAATATCAGCTTAAGCGTTGGAACCGTCAGTGCTTTGGGAACATCTTTCAAGCTAAGTGTGCTGCCCAAGCTGGGTTGAATAGCATTACAAGGGTGATTAGGGATAATGGTGTGACTGCTCATTTACTTCAAGAGGAAGCCAAGGCATTGAGAGTTTTAGAGGAGTGTGAATTGCGTGAAGAGATCTATTGGAAACAGAAGGCACGAATTGAATGGCTTCAGGAGGGAGACAAGAATACTGCTTTCTTCTTCAATTCTGTCAAAGCCAGGCGACATGGGAATGCTATTTTTGTCCTGGTGAATGACAATGGTGAGCCTCTTTCCTCTTTTAAGGATATCTCGTGTGAAGCAGTGCAGTATTTTGAGTCTCTATTCAGGGAGGATCCCCAGGGGGCTCCCAATGAGGAGGCTCAAGTTTTGTCTTGCATCCCTTCTTTGGTCACTATGGACATGAATGAGTCTCTTATGAGTGATATCTCGATGGATGAGCTGGAGAGAACGGTGTTCCAGATGAAGAAAGGGAAGGCCCCTGGTCCTGATGGCTTTCCGGTGGAGTTCTTTCAAGATTTCTGGGATATTATCAAGCTTGATTTATTGGCGGTAGTCCAGGAATCTCAGAGGAACAAGCAGATGTTACGAGCTCTGAATTCTACCTTTTTGGCTCTTATCCCCAAATGTGAGGGGGCAGATAGGCTCAGTCAATTTAGGCCCATTTCTCTTTGTAATGTGATCTATAAAATTATCTCTAAAATAATTGCGGATAGGCTAAAAAATTGGCTCACAGTTTTGATCTCTGAGGAGCAGAGTGGTTTTGTGGCGGGCAGACAAATTTTGGATGGGGTGGTTATAGCTACTGAAACCATTCATTCTATGGCCACTTCCAGGGATAAGGCAATGTTCATCAAGCTGGACATGGCCAAAGCTTATGACAGAGTTCGTTGGTCCTTTCTTCAAAAGATCCTTGGGGCTTTTGGTTTTGGGGATGAGTGGATCCAATGGGTCATGAGTTGTGTTACTTTAGTATCCTTCTCTGTTCTGATTAATGGTGAACCCTCAAAGTTGTTTTGTGCTTCCCGGGGTCTACATTAGGGCGACCCGATTTCTCCTTATCTGTTCTTGCTCTTGGCTGAAGGTCTCGGTCGGTTGTTGAAAAAGAATGTTGAGATGGGTTTCATTCAGGGGTGGCGATGGGGAGGTAATATTCCCCCACAATCTCATTTGCAGTTTGTGGATGATACCGCGCTGATGGGTATGGCTACTATCAGGGAGGCTACACATTTGCGTGCAGTGCTGGATGTTTATCTTCTTGCCTCGGCTCAACGAATTAATGAATATAAGTCCTCAATCTTCTTCTTCAATACTCCTGGTCCTATCCAGTGGAGGATTGCTAATATCTTAAGGTTTCAGGTTGGCTCCCTTCCTCTAACCTATCTTGGTATTCCTATCTCTGTCAAAAGGATGCCCAGGGACTCTTGGCAGAGTATTTTGGATAAGTTTCGGACAAAAGTTAACCATTGGACCCATAGGTGGTTGTCCTTTGCTGGAAGGGTTCAGCTGATCAAATCTGTGGTTCAAGCTCTCTCCATTTATAGATGTATGCTCCAGGTGGCCCCGGTTGGTTTTGTTCAAGATCTTGATGCCTTAATTAGATAGTTCCTTTGGGCTGGTAATTTATCTTCCTCCAAATGGAGTCTGGTTAGATGGGAAATTGTTTGTAGCCCGAAGCATTGTGGCGGTCTTGGATTGAGGCAGTCATCTTTGTCTGGGATAGCACTTGCTGCTAAACTGTTTTGGAGGTGGTGTGTGGAGCAGGGTCAGACTTGGGCCAGGATTTTATCCCACAAATATTTTTCGGAGATCCCTCAGATGGATATTCCCCGCTATCCTTTGGTGGGGAAAGGTTCGGTGATTTGGGATACACTCAAGAAAGGGGCTGCTCTCGTCAAGGATGGATTGTTTTGGATTTACAAAAGTGGGCTGGAGGCTCACTTTTGGTTGGATTCTTAGGACGATTTTCCCCCTATTGTGTCCCAGTTTCCTAATCTGTTGCCCCTTTGTCACAGGTTCACTACAGTTGGTTGGGTTAGGGTGAGTGATTTTAAGTCAATATCTGTCCATGGCCAGTTGAGGGTGGCTAGGTGGAAGAATCATGAAGATTGGCCTGTGGTTGGGATGGAGGAGGAGTGTGTGGAATTGCAACGTATCCTTTCTAGCAGGAGTTGTAGCTCCCTCCCGGATGGAGATGTTTTATCTTGGTCCCCCAACCTTAAAGGTGTTTATACTGTTGCCTCTGGCTATCAGGTTCTCTTATCTCACAAATTGGACAGGGTGGAGGTTCGTTGGTGGTAGAGAGTTTGGGATAACTTTTCTTGGCCAAAGTGCAATTGCTTCATTTGGACTTTGGCATGGAAGAAGTGCTTGACTTGGGACAATATTCAGAAGCAGGGATTTCAGGGCCCTTCTAGGTGTGTTTTGTGTGGGAATGGGGAGGAGGATTCTGCTCATTTGTTTTTCCGTTGCTCTTTCTCCTTGAGGTTGTGGCATTTTTGGTGGGAGGCTTGGAAAAGCCCTTGTGTTCATGCTTCCTCTTTGGTGGATTTCTGGAGTAGTCTTGGCAGACCTCCCGCGATGGCAACCTTCTTACAGGATGTGTGGTATGTTGGGCCTACCTTCATTCTTTGGCAAATTTGGTTGGAGCGGAATCGTAGAATCTTTCGGGGTGAAAAGATGGTCATTCAGCAGATTTGGCAGAGGATTATGGGTATGATTCGGGAGACGGTGGAAGCGAAGAGTGAGGTGGTGTATCCCTTGGAGAAAGAGGATGCTGAGAAGGTGGAGAGACTGGGACTTCAGGAGATGTCCTCGGCTTCGGCTTGTGTTCGAAGGGGAAGGCGGGCAAGGAAGAAAGTGATGAGAACAGGTAAGTGGCTTCCCCCTCCTGTTGGGGTTCTAAAGATTAATACTGATGGCTCCTCTAGGGGAAATCCGGGGCCTGCAGGAATTGGGGGGGTTGGTAGGGATTCTTCAGGGACGGTGGTTTTCTTCTTCTCTGTCTTTGAAGGAGTGCAGACTGTTAACCTGATGGAAGGTCTGGCGATCCTTTTCGCTCTGGAACGGGCCTTTGCTTTGGGGTGGAGAAAGGTTATTTGTGAGTCTGACTCACAAGTTTTGGTTAACTTGCTTAATGTTAGGAAGATGGCTGATGTCAGTTGGCAGTTGGCGAGGCTGGTTCAGCAGATTCTACAGATTATTTCCTTGATGGAAGTGGTGTCTTTTGTCCATATTCTGAGGGAGTGGAATAGGGCTGCAGATTGCTTGGCGAAATGGGCTTCAGAACAGCTTGATGGTTGGAAGATTGAGAGGTGGGAGCAGATTTCCCAGGAGCTCCGTCGTGATCTGGAAACGATTATTGCTGAGGAAAGAGAAGAGACTGATGTTGGATGTTGATTGGCTCTTGTGTTGTTTAGTCATTTTTTTGGTTCCTTGGGGCTTTGGCCTTTTGCTGTGATGTAATGCTTTATTTCTGATCTTCAATAAAGTTTTTACCCCTCTTTTAAAAAAAAAAAATGATCATTCTATATTTCTATGTGTGTATATTATGTGAAATATGTTTGTGGGGACCATTTGTGGATATTTCCTCCCCTTGAATACCTATCAAACCAGTTACCCTCATATTTTCCTTCAAAAAACTTTGAAATAGAGAATTGTTTGATTTTCCTCAACAACTTAATTGATATTATATGTTGCAATGAGTAGGAAGAAACACCATTTAATATAGTTTCATCTCCACCCATTCCCTTTCATGCATTTTCCTTCCCCTTTTCCTTAACAAGATATAAGAATAGGTTTAGCTGTAGGATTATTGAGGAATTGGTTGGACTAGTACTTTACATCTAGATTAGGAAAGGAGCTATTTATGTGGTTTCTATTCACACACAACACAAATAAAATTGCTACAAATAGAAACCTATCTCTCTTGAAAGGCTTTAAATTCCAACATAAATTATTATCCCAAGGCTTTGATTGTTAGGTCTTGACTTATTAGGTTCACTCAAGGTATTGTAGGCTATTTAACAAAGGGAAGTACACTTTGATAATATTTAATTTTGGAACTTGATTTGACAAGGTTCAATGGAACACTCAACTAGATTCAAAGGATTAAGCCCTCATTCAAGTATATCAACATTTATTCAAATATTTATAATAGTGGATTATAACTTTGATCAATTTTTCTGGAACTATTGGCTTATGTTCAATAATTATCAAATTTATAGGATTTATAAACAAAGATATCAATATCTATAAATATTAACCTAACTTTGTTCAATTTTAATCAAAGATACTCACAAATTTGAGAGTAACTAGGAAGGTTTATCTGACTCTTTCAATGATTTTTAATTTCACTCATTGCACCTTCACTTTCAAAGGATTTATTAAAAAAGGGAAAAGGAAAGGGGAGAGAATGGGTTAAGAGATTATGCTTTCAGTGATTACACACATGTATCTTCCAAGAATTGTAAACTTAAATCGAAACTGCTTTTTTCTTTACCATAATTACTCATAAGTACATACAAAACAATACAAATCTTCAAAGGATAACTTATCACTTAAAGAAATATTTCAAATGCATATGATTTCCAACACAATAATTTGATATTTCAAAGAAAAATGACAAGTTACAATCATGTATGATTTACAATCTCGAATGACCTCAAATTTACAAAAAAAATCATAAATATATAAATATTCTCACCGATATTGAAAAGAAACCATAAATATATAAATTTTATAGAAAATAGGTAGGTGATCCCACAAAATTGGTTTAAAATTTCATTAAGGAAAATTGTAAAAATGCCCCTATGAAGAAAATTTCAGATTTTGGGTGGTTTGCACGAAAAAGGAGTTCACTCTAACCCAGAAGAGGTTCGCTTGAATCCCCTTTCAAGCAAACCCTCTTTAATGATGGGACCCACATTTTGCACGTTGTCCAAAATGGAAACAAAGGGAAATTTTGAATAAAGGAGAGCTCTCTCGAACCTCCCTTCACTTGAAGGGTCAAGGGGGGTTTGCTCAAAGGGGGGTTCAAGTGAACCCCCCTTTTTTTCCCTTCTCCCCCTCTTGCACCAATTTTTTGCAAAAAATTTCCCTTCGAAGCTCAGGTTTAGGATAAAAATGGAGAAAACTTCATAGACCCAATTGGATGATGGTATTCCTTAGAACAAGCTATCCATCGAATATAATTTTAATATGTTTTTCGTTTTATTTTGTGTATTTTTTTAGTTTGATTAAACATAGGTTTTTTCATAGAAAAGCAATTTCTTTGTTTTGCACGTGGAAAAATAGCAGATTGTCAAAAAAAAATTGAAAAATATCAGTGCACTAGATATTGATGTTTGTGATCCAACAAAAAAAAGGAATTTAAATACATACAAAAAAAAATTATGTGTTAACAAGTAAATCATGTCTAAATTGTAACTGGTTTGACTTCAAAACTTAATTAGGACAAAAATATTCAATTAAATGCTATGAAACCAATTCCATTCACTAGATATCATAGTTACAAATCCAAATTTGAAAAAAATAGAATTTTATCCTTCATAAAAATGGTTGTGTTAGCAAGTACACGTCACTCTTTAAAAATGGTGTCTACTGTTAAAAACTAGTTTTCAAAGGAGATGGAAAAAGAAGTGCAACCTAATTCCAAAAATTTTGAAAAAAATATATTTAGAATCTATAGACAAAATGTCACAAATCATTAGTTTGCATCATCTTCAAATTCCTCATGGTTTAGCCGCTATAGGTGCCTAAAAGTGAAGATTTAGTTAAAAAAAATCAATTTGATGTCCATTTTGGCCAAAAATTGTAAACCAATATTATGGGATCACCTAGGCACCAAAATTTAGTTACAAAATCAAGGGCTTAGAGTTAATCAAGATCAATCAATGATGGAAAATCAAAGTTGCATGAGAGAATATTCTCCTAGTATTGGCATACTTGATAGTTGGTAGGTGGAATATCTTGTTTTAAATTCAAACATTTGTAAAAACATGACATTTGATGGAATATTCTATATCATTAGAATCTTCTCATGAAATATTTTTGAAATTCGTGATTTGGCAAGGGAAGGTAGTTAGATAAAAAACTTCACCAAAATTGCAAATGCATGTGAAAAATGGTCAAGTTTGATAACAATCCATCAAATGGCTTCACTATCTTCTTCCACAATTATCTATTTTTCCAAGGCATTTTGTCTCCTTTGTACTCAATTCAATGAAAATTTTATTAATTTCATCCCTATTAAATCCTTTTGATACCTCCCATTTGTACTTATAGGTACCATATATACTTGATAACTTTATCATCTTTGTATTTCTTTATTTAATTCTCATTTCCCATTGAATTTATTCTTTATATCTACCCATAGCCACTTTCAATGTATCTTCTCCTTGGGAAAACAAATCTAATATTCATTTTTTAGCAACACTTGGTTTATCCTTCATTGTTCCTAATGATGTGCCCTCATCTTGTGATAATAGAAAAGGGTTAGCTAGTAGCTATTCTATACTCTATCTTGAACCAACTAATTTCTTGATTTATCCTTGTACTTCTATAACATTACTTATCCTATTGCATCCTAACTACTAGTGCATCTACATTAGATTGAGCTCACCAATCTACCATTACTTGGTTAAGTGACCTAGATCTGTGGTTGTTAATTGACAGTCCATTTGATTCATGTCTTCCTTAACTTTCTATGCCAATGGAGTGGAAAATTTTAGATTCCTTGAACCAGTAGTGTATCTTGTGATAATAGATAGAGTTCTTTCTCTTTTCTTAGGTTTATGAGCCTTTATCTTCTTCATTATTTTCTTTAATTCAAGTGATACAACTTGTACTTGTGTCCTAGATTGGAAATACCTAATCAACCAAGAGAGTGTATTTGTATCTATAATACTTGTTTTTATCCCCATATAGGTGATTTTTCTCCTATTTTTCCCTAATCAATCCTTGTTTCTTGACATTTTATTTAGTTGCATTACCAAAACCTAAGGTTTTAGTACCTCTCTGTACATTAGATTTCTCTATATTTTTCTCCATATGGATATCTCCTTCAATTTCTATATTAAACTTATGTAGTTCTTCACCAAAATGTACCTCCATACTTTTATACATCTCTTCATCTTGAGGTGGATCTATGATGGTTTCATCTTGTAGCCCTTGCTCATATGCTTTGTTCTTATCCAATTATTTATTTAATTTCTCTCCTTGAGGAATTTTAATACTATATTCCTTTTGGATTTTTGTATTATTTTTTATTTTTTGGTTGGTAATGGGCCAAATTCGAGGTGCTTTTGACTAGAGCAGAGAACTAGTGAGACCACATTGTTGAGGGGCCTCATCCTCAAATATGTTTGACACTCAAGTAACACCCTTATATCACTATATGTCATCCTCAACCTTATCTTTTCAAGACCAACCATGTAGAACCATGAGCCTAAAAGCCCAGCAGGGACTCCAAGGAAAGGGTGAAAGATCCACAAGGGTCCAATAGAGAACTGTCAAGCATGAAAGACCCATGTGGGTCTGACATTAGTCCACGAGTAGCACATGCTGATAGGAAATTATATCTATAAGCAACACATGCCAATAGGGTCTGTGAGCACACCTAGCCCAACAAGGTTGAGCATGATCAGTTACCATGTCCATCGAGATCACCTACATGTCCTCCAAGATTAGCTACCACTTTATTTTTACCCCCAATACCAAGGTGGGACCAAACTAGTGTAAACACTACTATCGGTCTAGGCAAGGATTTTAACCTTGGTTGCCCCACAAATGGGAAACCATCTCACCATTACACTAATAGGTGATCCCCTTTTGGCTTTTTGTATTAATTTTACAAATTCATTTTTTTCCTTTTTTCCTTCCACTTCTAAAGGAAATTCCATTATGATTTCCTTAGAAACTTGGACTTTAGATAGAAAAATTAGCCACTATCTATGTGTTGTGATTTCTTTGGCTCATCCAAGTAAACACTATCAATATTTTGTACAACCTCTTTTAACAAATTTGAAGTGGATGATGGTGATATATGTTGGAAATATGTGTTGTCATTTACGTCAACTCAAGATGTGTTGTCATTGATGCCAAATGTGTATGATGAAGAATGTGTAATACTTTAAAGATAGTGGAAGTGCAGTGACATCTATTGATATAGTTTGCAACATTGTATGAGGAAGAATGGTGATCATTTTGATGTATAAGTGTGATACAAAGGTAGGTACACTTGTTCCAATATGTTTCCAACATTCCTACATGGATATCTTATTGGTTTGGTGTAACACACATGAAGAAAAGTTACAAAAAATTTACTAAGGAATTTACAATATATACTCTAAGGCAGAGTCGAGTCATGGTATTTTGGTTTGCACCCCTTCACAATACAAGATGTTTTCTTATGAGTTAGAGGTAACATGGTCAAGATGTGAAGGTGTTATATGCAAAAATTCAAGTCATTACACCTTTCTAAATGAAAGTTATAACTGACAATATTATGGTCCATGCTTTGACAAACTAAAGTATTGATGAAATCATGTTGGAATTCTCTTCATTCCTCCAGAAGTGAAGTGATGGCCTTGTGGTTTTGAAGACATGATCGGCAATGTTAAATGCACACTTTGCAGTATCTAGTTTTTTGGTGGTCTGCAAGATCGGTTTTTAAATGACATCTTGCTATAGTTTTTTCCAGAATTCTATGTTCCTATATATTCAATGGGTTTCTTCAGTTGCGACAACCTACGATGATTAAAAATTTTGGGAAAATTTTGAAGAGATATTGTGCATGGAATAAAATTCTTGCATCTTGGTCCACATGAAGGTTTTGGTTTCTCCCTAGTGATGCAAAATTGAACTATTGACAATTTTTGTGGTGTTTGAGTTGTTTGAGTTGATAGGCTTGGTTCCTTCATCTATGGTTGATCCTAATTAGTCATTTTTCTCTTGGAAGATGTGTTGTGATACATTTGAGCCCTAATATGTCATGTGTTGTTCTGAAAATGTTTTTCTTTTATATTGTATATGTTTAGAGTTGACCTATGTGATAACCTATGTTTCATCTAAAAGTTCATCTTGGAGCTCACCTAATTGGGATTTTGAGTTGTTGTGGATTATATTTATAGAAAATCAAAATTATTTTTGAATGCAACTGAGGGATGATGAATTTATATTGAGTAATATGTTAAAGATGAAGTGTCTAAAGTTAGTGTGAAAGATTAATTGTATGAAAAATGGATTGCAACATCAAAATATGGTGGGTACTTCTTTACAATAGTTTATATTCAAAGTTCTCATTATAATTTTCATGTATCCTAATCTAAGATAGTGTGTCTCATCAAGTTCTTGTATCTTTCCCTAAGGTTATACACCTTAGTTTACAATTCCATAGGCAATGAACCTTAAACTACATTGTAATCTTTGTAAGTAGTGAGCTTCATTTATTGTGAGTTAACTCTCACCATGGTTTTTCCCTCATTGGGTTTTCCATATAAAAATATTGGTGTCCTTGTGTTGTGCATTTTTTCATTTTTGGTGTTCTTTTAGTTAATGTGATGTGATGTTTAATCTGTAAATGGAAATGGTTAAGTTTTAATATATGTTGATTCACCCCCCTCTCAGCACTATAGTGTGTTCAAAATTTGGTATCAAAGCCAAGTACCTTTGTGAAGCTTAATATATGAGTTAGATCCTACACTTGAACACATGGGATCTATAGCAAAGTTTAGTGATATTCATTCTAGAACCAAATCTAGAAGAAATGGAACTTGAAGGTTGGTACATCAATCCAAATGATTGTGAAGTTGATTTTGAAGAACTCTAGTCTTTCGTTGAAGATCTGGATGAAGCAAGATTGAAAAATATCAAATATGAGTGCATGCTAGAAAAATCAAAAGAGAAAATTGATAAATTCAAGGAAAAATCCAAAGAATCAAAAGAAGAGATTGGTAAACTGAAAGCTCAAATAGGAGGAAATATATGTAATATTTGGCTGTGGAGATAGCTGCCCAATATCTATAGGCCAAATAGAAACCACAACAAAAATAGAAGATCAATATTACAAGAATCAACTAAATTCCTATCAAATAATACAAATAGAATGAATGTACAATGTCTGGGATACCCTTGGTTATATAGCTAAGGTGAGACAT
Source organism: Sequoia sempervirens (assembly GCA_007258455.2). NCBI lineage: Eukaryota > Viridiplantae > Streptophyta > Pinopsida > Cupressales > Cupressaceae > Sequoia > Sequoia sempervirens. Next base: position 12,532 of record VDFB02260506.1, on the reverse strand, counting down.
AGGATTAGATAAGATCAAGACAAGTGTCTTAATCCTATGTCATGAGATAACTAAGTCAACTATTATTAAATTATCTAGGACTCAAAGATTAAATTTCATAAGATAAGATAAGATCTAAATGAAAACTAATACTTATAGAAACATTCCTAGGACCTAAGTAAAATTAACATGTGAATAGGAACTACTAGGTGAACTAGTTAGGTAAGACATATTATTCACACCAACACCCCCCTTAAGTGCAACTCAAGGAGGAGGAAACTAATGCATATGATGAAAATATGGGTCTTGGTTACTAGGTCATGTTAGGTACCCATGTAAAAATGTAATCTATCACAAACAAAGAAAAAGAGAAAACCCACTAGGACAAAACTTGTCCCCAAAATAAGAGATGAAAACAAAATGCTCTCACTAAAGAATGAGAAGGAAAAGTTCTCATGGGAGGAAAAATACCCCCTAGAAGATAGAAGATGAGATACCATGTAGCCCCCCCTCAATGTAGAGTCTCTTTCAAGAATTGTATTCTCGACAATGAATGCTCAAGATGATTCAATATTGCCAAACAACATTCCTTCCCTTAGGAGTAAATGAAGCCAAGAACATGTATATAGGATTTCTTCCCATTCCTGAAAGGAATATGATGGAAGAAGGATGATGAGTGACATCTTTGAAGTATGCTCAAGTGTCTCCATGTTGAAATTTGAAACACTCCAAACATGCATTCTAGGGAATACTACAAAAGATGGCAGTCCAATACCAAATGGAGATGATTGTAGAACACAATCCAAAGATAAAGATATTTACATGGAAGATAAAGAAGCCTCCTCCAAATTTTGGTCAAAATTATCCACACTCATGTCAAACTATGCTAAATGATAATATGGAGAATGAACAATAAAGTTAGAGTTTTCCCTCATAATAAATGAAGGGTCATCTCCATCAAATAGAAGATGAATGCAATCAATAGTGTCTCCAAAATATGAAATATGGGACTCACAAAATAAACCTACAATGTCTATCAAGTAGTCATCACAAGTCACTATATCTTAAAGATGATGAATATCTTGCTATACTAAATAAAAAGTATCCATATATGTAGTAGTATTATCATCATAAAATGAAATAGTAGATCAAGGAGATGAAATTCCAAGCTCAAGAACTAGATCATCTATGAGGGCACCCAAGTTCAAGTAACCAAAATTCTCCATAAAATCATAGTACATAGTAGAAGTGTGATCATCATTGAAAGGATCAAAGCCATCATTAGGAATAAATTTTGAATTGGTATATAACCAAGATGCATGATAAACCATCCCAGTAGTAATGACCTCTCTATTCTCCAAGTCTCTAATGATAACTAAATTAGGAGTGAATTCCACAATCCTTCCTACTCCACCATGAGTGATTTGATAGATAGAAAGGATATTAATTGTTAAATGAGGTATACACACAAGATATCATTGAAGGTTTAATCATTAATATGAACAAATACCCTCCCAATTACATTTTCCTGAGTATGATTTTTAGTCAAAATAAGTGGCATAACATAAGGCTAAAAAGAAGAGATCATTAATAATGAAGATGCCATGTGATGAGAAGATCCTAAATCTAGAAGTAATCTCCTTGATCCATTATCTATAGAAGAACAAATATATTTTTCCTTGTTCTTACTTGTCCCAATAGTATGAATTTTCCTTATCAAATTTTGTGTGTTTGGAAGAAGCTGAAGGAAACATTCTAGAAGGTAAACCAATTTTATTCTTCACAAGAAGATACTTCAATCCATCAAGGTCCTTATTATAACAATAATTTTCTTCATGTCCATCCTTCTTGCAATATGCATAAATGCATAAGTGGGAATCTCCTTCTTATATGATTCCCCCTTGGAAGCGGAATTTTCTTGTTTTTCTATGGAATTAGATGTGGATTATGTGTTCTTCTTAGGATTGTTATTTTTCTTCTCTTTTGCACTTGAATAATTTTCATCCTTTGCAATCAAGGCTTGGGATTTTCAAGACTTCAAAGTACCAATTTGAATAATATTATCTTTCTACCTAGTGAGTTGCATATAAAAATCCTAAAAAGAAGGCAACTTAAACTCACTCCCAAAGGAATTATTTGTAGCATTGAAAGTAGATTCAAACACCAACTATTTAGTTCTTAGCTTTGAAATAACACTTAACACTGATTGTGTATCTAATTTCTCAATTTTACACTCTTTCAATTATGTTCTTAGTGACTTGAATTTGGTGATCAAGTCCAAAATTACAAGGATTGAGACTTATTTATTCATTCTCCAACATATACCCTTTAACTTGATCTATTTTTTCAAATATTTTTGACAATTTACTCCAAATAGTCATGGGTGTATCCAAGTGCTTAATGTGAAACAATAGATCAGAAGAGACATACAAGCACAAATATCCAATGGATTCTTCCCAATTATTCAATTACTTATTCCTTTTAGCTTCATCATATTTTGATTCACCATCAAGCCCATGAAGTATCCTATACAACCTCTTAACTCTCAACAATTTTTTTAATTTAGATTTCCATTTAGGATATTTTGAAGGTGTTAGAAGTAGAGTTGAAGATTACTCCATGATGAAACAAGAAGGAAAGAATAAAAACCAAGAGGAATGCAACCAAAACAACAAGAATATTCCCTCAAATTCACACATTCAAAGAACCCCCCAAAATATATGAGCTTGGCACTTTATGTTTAGTGTGATTATAGATGACACTTGCAAAAAAAAAGAATGGTCTTGATCCTAAAACATGCAAATGCTAAATTTGGACTAGAATCAAAGTATAGTTTTTTGACAAAATGAGACCAATTTGATCAGACCACTAAGAGTTAAATGAAAAATTATGCACTTTTAAAAAAAATACACCCAAAAATATTATCTTAGGAGCGAGAATGGAGCCTAGAAAGTCCCCACAATGAGAATAGCTCAACAACACTTGTGATAATCTGCAATCTCCAAAAACTATAGACACCAAACTCAAAAATCAACTACACCACCACATATAAGATGAAATTTTTCTCCAAATAAAAACATACCAAAAACTAGAGGTTCTAAGTTCAAGATATGAGATTTTGAAGATCAACTATGAAAATCAAACATCCATTGGAAAGGGGGGAGGAATTTTAAATCTCCTACTGATGTGATTTTAATGTTAGTAGGGAATATGCTTAAAATATTTGTTGAAACTAGTCGATTAAATTTGACAGCTATAATGTCATAGTTCTAGTGAGGTTGGTTAAAATATTCTTTTTAACTATTCCTATATTCACTTTTGGTGGTGTCAATTTATCAATGGAATATTTTTTGGGGTATATGTCCAATAGGTAGTTGATAGTAGCTAGCAAGGCTTGCATCTACACCACATGTCATTGTAAAAGTGTCGATGTAGTACACTATGATATGTGAGCAAGGTACTCTTTGTACCCTGCATAGGTGTATACTTATATATATTTTCAATTTTTTTAATTTTTTTTTTTAATTTTTCTATTTCATTTTTAAAAAATTAAAAGAACAAATAATTTTTTTACTATACTACATAATGGCAACCTACATTTATGATGCAACCACAGGGTAAGTGCACCAAGATGGTCACACTTTTGTGGCCAAACAAGAAAAAAATGCACCATAATGCAAACGCGTTATAACGTGAACGTGCTATAATGCAAACGTGTTATGTCTTTTTAAAAGCAAAAAAAAAGTGAATCCAAATATCATTTGTCATTTTCTTTTTACTATTTTTCATCTCCGCCCGCGGCCAAAAACCCTGCTTTACGTGCTCGCGTTGTTGGAGAGGTGATTTCTTCACATTTCATCAACCTCAGTTGGATTTTCTTCACAAATATGGTGCCACGATGACGAAGAGATGCAAGAGGTAAGTTTTGTTTGGTATTTGTTATGAATTTTTTTGTTTTAAATTGATTTTGTTTGTTTTAGTTTAGAAATGAATGATTTTTTTTTAATTTGTAGGAAATCCTCAACAAGAGGAGGAAAATACTCAACCAAATCACCCTCAACAAAATCAGCCTCAACAACAAAATCAACCTCCCCCACCATTCTCTCAATACCCTCCTGGCACTCAAGAAAATTTGAGGAGTGAAATTGAAAACAATAGAAAAGAAGTTGAGGATCTTATTAGTAGGTTGAGTGATCAAAATTCTTCAACCACAGAAAGAATACATCTAGCAGATTCATTGAAGGATTTGTTAAAAAATGTAGATGGAATTACCCAACAAATATCTGGATGGAAAAATAGGAGGGAAACATCGAGGGCATATTATGCAGACAAATTATCATATAAACAAGTAAAATATTTAAAGATTACTAAAGGCAATTTGTGCTCTCTATTCACTGACCCTAAAACAAATCAAAATCTCACCCTCAATGCAAAGAGGTTTCCTATTCATTGGTGCCACCACCAAGAGATTAGGAACCGTTTTTATGACAAATGGTATATGGTCTTTGATTACCCACCGTGCAATAACTGTGAAGTCCCCCAATATTTTCTTAGGAAATTATACTGTGAGTTTGTGTTGAACCAAATCCTGAATTATTTTGATATGAGGGAGTTTCAGGGGAGAGGTGGCGGGTCAGCACAAGATAGGCCTGGTGTACAGTCAGATCCTACACGACAGGGGAGACGACATCTCACTAGGCACCCTGATGAGCAAATTGTGATGCCTACAGTTGCAAAGGAGAGTGCTGATGTAGAGAATTTGTAGGTGATCACATCCTTGACTCAGAGTGTCATCCACCACACTAGCCCCATTATACAGCACAATCCAGGGGAGTCTTCAGGTGGTGGCCTTCAAGGCCATGTGTGTTGATCTTGCAGAGCCACTTGTTCGTATGACCCTACCAGCCCTCAGGAGGGTGCTATGCAGGATCCATATGCTTCTACGCAACCTAATTTGTATGCATCTACGGGGATGGAGAGGGCGGCTAACATTCTACATGATGCATATGGTATTGACAGTCAGGTAAAATTCAACATTTTTATTGAATTTAGTTTATTAAATTCGATTGTGAAATGCAAGATTAACTAATTTAGTTTTATTATTTTAATAAAATTGTAGGGTCATAGCATTGAGCCTAGATATACTAGTCATCAGCCTGTTTATTTTTGCAGTACACCTATCAGTGGGGTATGTAAAGTTAGTAAACAATTCTAAATTTAGTACACATGTGTTAATAGCATTATTTTACGAATGGTATTTTAATATGTGATTTTGGATGTTGAATAGGGTACTGTCGAAGGATTCAAGGGAACGCCTCCGAGTGCAAGTAGATTTACTCAAACATTCACGAAGGTAATATAGAATAAAGAGAACTTAACTAATGAATTCTAAGTTTAATCTAGATTTGTGTATATATAGTCATAAGAGTATATGGGTTCACTAGGTTATTATTCAAGCTTTTAAGAATCGTCCTACTATGATTGTTTGTCTTAGAATTCCAACACTAGTAAGCTATATATAATAAAAATTTAACATGGATTTGACAAAGGTAGAGCTACATTCTACTCCATCCTATATAATTTTTTGTGATGTCAACGTAACCAAGAATAAGACTATGGATGTCCTACATGATGTCAATGTAACCAAAAATAAAACTTCTATCCTTGACCTTATCTATCAGCCACTTGACTCCTTCAATATCTCCTAGATGCTTGGAGATGCTTAAGACTAGGTCAAAATACCCTATATTCTCTTCATTTGTTGCATAGCTCATCAAGTTTCCCTATATGTTCTCTAACTAATCATGATTGCATGGAAAGAAGTTATAAGTACTCATTAAACTCTCAACTATTGGAGCCTCAAACTTTCCCATAGGATGTGGAAAATGCTTAGAAATGATTAAATTCCCTAATAGGGTGTGGGAGATCTTTTAGGAAAACATTTGACACTAATTTGATCCATTGAATTCTTCTTCATTCTTATATATTCCTCAAATATACCTTGCAATACCCCTATCATACCTAAATCTACTACATTCATGTCCTTGTTAGCTAGCATGTAGGTGATATAGTATGGTCCATGAATTTTTATGTCTTCTTTTTTCATTTTTCTATACAGTCCTCTTTTATCTCACTACTAGGTCATCACATAAAAAGAAAAGAAAAACATTACTTCTTTTTCTCATCTAAGGCCCCTAAGGTTTTAAACCCCTTAGATGCAAGGATTCAAAGCACATCAACCATGTGGTACAAGTGACTAAATCCCAAAGATGATCTGTAGCAATGAAAGAGTTTGGAAGGGTAGAGAGAGCTACAATGGTGACTCAGGAGAAACTTTAGCTTTCAAAAACAAAGCCAATTAGGCTGGCGGAACATGTGGACCAGGACAACATTTGGTGGAAGAGGAAGAAAGATGACAAGAACTCTGGAGGCCCACTATACTGGATTTTGATATTCAACCATGAGATAAAAAGAGAGTTGATATCATGTATCAAAACATTAAGCATGCATTCTTCCAGCCAATGGATAAGGAGATGATTACTTTTCTTCATTTTCATTTGCATAACCATATCAGCATGGGAACCATGAAGACCAAGGATGTCCAGTTTTATGTGGAGGTAATGGATGTGGTCCAAACTTTAGGAGGGGCAAGAAGGTCAATGTATGATCTTGATGAAATTAAGGAAGAACAATAAGAGAGGAACAGGAAAAATAAAATCAATACATAGTTTCAAGGATTTGTCAAGCGAGTAAGAGAGCTATGGGAGCAACCTCATCTAAAATATTTTGAACTAGAGTTTTATATAGCATTTAGAGAGCTTGGTTTTCATGGAGTTCCTTTCAAATCCTCTGCTTTTATTGTTCCTATGGTAAATTTTTTGGTAGAGTTGGTGGAATTACCTTTCTTAGTAATCACTATTACTGAGATTGAGATTGTTAACCTTGAGAGAGTAGGACTTGGGAAAAAGGGATTTGATATGGCTATTGTTTTCAAATAATTCAAGCGAGATGTACTCCATATGTATGCCATTCCTCAATCTTCACTTGATGACATCAAGGAATGGATGAACTCCATGGATATAAAGTATTATGAAAGTAGAATGAACTTGAATTGGCAACCAATTTGTAAGACTATTACTAATGATCTAGATAAATTTATTGAAGATGTTGGTTGGGAATTTTTGAATATGGAAGCTAGTGATTTTGATTCTGATAATTAGAAGGGTCAGATCAAGGATATGAACCCTCTAATGTAGAAGAGGAATCATAATTAGATTTCATACAGCCACCATCAAGATTGTTACAAGCCAATCAACAAGATGGAGGGAATTCTTATATAAGGATAATTTTCAATGTTGCAGGTACCAGCTTTAATGCCAACTACAATGGCAACATTGAAATTCCCTAGCAGTATTTATGTTAAGAAAATTTCCTTTAGATGCAAGGATTCAAAGCACATCAACCATGTGGCTTAATTTATATCATAAGTTGTACCATGATGTTCACCATGCATTCCTCTACTCTTTCAACTGTCAAATGTGCCACTACCTTGTCATTGATCACCATCATATTCTCCTTTTCATGATTATTTTCTCTATCATCTTTGGTATAAACACTTGACTATTATATTTAACTCAAGTGAGGAAACTTAAAAATCATAATGATAGGCCAAAGAAAGAATATTCAGTCTTTTCATGGTAAAAGGAGACCTCAATTTAATCACTGTCATCCTCAGAAGGTTAATTCCATTGTCAAACATTTATTGCATATCTTAAACTATGACAAGCATTTAATAAGGGTTTTGAAGAATAGGCCCTTGACAAGTTAGCTCCATCATTTTTTATTGTCGTTGTATCTTTATTTAGCTCTTACTCCATTCCTTGTAATAGTGATACTTGGATTTGTCATACTTAACTCAGCTGGCTACTATCAAAGCTCCTTTTGAATGTTCCTAGAGATGAGGAAGTGAACTAACACTTCCCTTCTCCCCAAATCAATCAAGGTGATGAACAAGTTCCTAAAAATAGGCTAGCAGTTAATTTTTATGATGAGAACTCTATTCCCAATGATGTCAAAGTATTAGCTTGTAGCTAGTTCATGGATGATGATACCTTTGTTACTACAAATGAATTTAGAGACTTCATGATCAAAGTGAAGAAAAATGAACTTAATGAAAAATTGGATAATGAAAAGGAGTTGACCCATCTACGTATGAATAGGTCACTCAACAAGTTATCTAATAAATAGATTTTCATGCTTATAGAATCACTTTAGAAGAAGGGAGGAGACTAGTTAAATAAAGTGGTATTCTTGTGTTTCTGATAGGGAGGGGGTTGGAGGAATCAATCACAGATTCCTGCTCTAGGTCTTGCTTGCAAGATCTCCTTGGTGTTTTGGCTTTCCACCTTAACCTATAGGACCCTTCTCAAATTTAGGTACCCCTGGTTTGTCTGGCCAACCCCACTTCTATCACAATTCCATCTACCAAGCTAACCTTGGTGCAATGCTCCAACTCTTCCTTAGCCCTTAATCAATCCTAAAGGCTAACCTATCCTCAACTCTCCATTAGTTCTTGCAAGGGTGTGGGAATGCCTTTAATGGCTTCAAACTAGCCTCCTAGGGTACTTGAAGCTTTAATGGATTGATATAGCATCAAGACCTATGTAGGATGTAGAGTGGTGTTTCTACAAGCTTTGTGTGTCATTAGATAGTCGTTTTATTCATTTTCAAGCACTGTTTGTAAATAAGTTGAATTCCACACTGTTGCTGGTCTGAACCAGGTAGTCTTCAAAAAATGGAGGTTTAGATCACTTTCCCACTGTAAAAATTGTATGGCCCTTTGGGAATAGTGACTAGACTCCATGTGTGTAAATATGGTAGGATTTAGGGTTTGTGTGAACACAGGAGCTGTTGGCAAAGTCTTGCCCTAGGCGAGCCAAGAAGAGTCTGGCTAGGGAAGACAAGAAGTGCAGAGCACATAACTTGCAGGGGTGATCAGTTCTTGATAAATTGCTTTTTGGATGAGGTAGGCAAGTGTCTTACCTAGTTTCCACATGAAGGAGAAAGCTCCATAATTTCAATTGATGTGAGAACAAGTTGACAATTTGAAAACAGCCAGAAAATGGCTTAAAACCCTAGGAAATGACCATTTTCAAGTTTAAGCATTGTACAGACAGTTAAAGCTTAGGACCTCAAAAATATTTGAGAGGTGTTCATATGGGACAAAGACCTTGAAGAAATATTGAGGTGGTCTTTTGAAATGTTTGAGTAATAACCAGTTGTTTTGGTGATGGAGACCTAATTGGGGGTCATGGACTAGTAGCCTTCTTAACCCTAGATGAGGGTTTGGTGAAAGTGATGAAAAGGTGGAGTTTTGGTGAACCTTCAAGAACCCTAGGAGGTTGGTTTGAAGCCATTGAAGACATCTCTACACCCCTGCAAGAACTAATGGAGTGTTGATGATAGATTAGCCTTTAGGGTAGATTAAGGGCTAAGGAAGAGTTGAAGCATTGCACCAAGGTTAACTTGGTAGATGGAATTGTGATAGAAGTGGGGTTGGCCAGACAGACCAGGGGTACCTAAACTTGAGAAGGGTCCTATAGGTTAAGGTTTGAAACAAAACACCAAGGATGTCTTGCAAACAAGACCTAGAGCAGAATCTGTGATTGATTCCTCCAACCCCCTCCCTATCACTCTTCTTCTTCATCATTGTCTTCTTGTTCTCCTTGTTCTCCTCGCCTATTTATCTCAAGGCTATTGATCCTAGCCTACATAGCTTCTCTCTCCCTTCTCCATTGCCTCTCTTCCCTTGCTTTAGCCTGCTCTCTTGCTGCTTCTTGTTCTCTTCTTTCCCTTCTCTCCCTTTCCAAGGTTTCCCTCAACTCCTCCAACTCTCTTGCTAACTGATTTTTAGGTTCCATTGCTGATTCTTCAATCCCTAAAGGACCTACTTACTGCTATGATACCACTATGATGTAGAGGATATGGGACTCAAAACAAAACTCAAAGGCTTGAAGGTTTTTTCAATGAAGTAATCTCAACCATGTTCTAAACAACGTTAAGGAAAGAAGCCTCAAAGTGCACTTATGACTCCAATCTTTCTCCTATGGACCCAAACCCTTGGAATGCCCTTAAGGGACACAAAAAAACTTTTCTTGAATGTTTTCAAAGCCCTAAACCTCTGACTCAAACAAAAACCCACTTTTCCACCTTGACTAGGCTTCCAACCAACTAGGCCTCCAACGGTGGTTTTTTTGACTTTTCTAACAACTTTTCCAAAAGACTCACCAAAATAATGATTGAATTAGGTGTGTTTTGTGATGCTACACAACATACCAAAATCTTGATAGCACTTGTTTCAGACCAAACCTTTCAAAAATCTGTTGTCCCACCAAAACTAGCCTAAATAGCCCCCTTTTCCAAAGCAACCCTATTCAAAACTTATCACCTGACCATGAAACTTTCTATGGTATCTTAATTTGTTCCCAAACCAATTATTTTCTAGGTTTTAATCTCCTATGACACCCTTAACATTCTCAAACACAAAACCCTCATGAAATTGCTCCAAAAACTTTCTACGGTATCTTAATTTGAAAGGACCCAATGTCCTAATTTGAAATAGATGACTTTAAAAGGACCTAATGTCCAATTTGAGATGTGCTCCAAACTAGCTTAAAGTGATGTAGAGAAAAGGAAGAAAAATCTCAATCCACACTCAACTTGACATTCATTAAACAAATTATTGTTTCCCTTACAATTTGGACTCTCTTTCCCTTCATAAAACCTTGAAAGGGTAGACTTTGCCATTGTTCCTTTTGATTGAATTGATCACTCAACAATGCAACTTGATCACTCAACTTTAATCACACAATCAAACATCTCAACATGACTTGGGGATGATGTAAAAACTCTTCACACAATAGAAAATGACCAAACAAATAGACCTTGTACCCAAAAACATCCATTCACCAATAGGATAGTCAAAATAAAAACTGATTAAAGGAATTAACCAGAAAATGAAACATTCTTTTAGACTCCTAAAAATATCCTCCACAAGTTCCCAAAAGACAGGATCAAACACCCACCATAAATGTATCAAAAGATTGGACTTACAAGCTTGCTAAACAGGCTTAACTAGGCCTGCATAAGGAAGTGTTCAACCTTTCAAGGCACACCCAAACACCCATAATTCCTTTAAAATATTCTAACAAGTTCCCCAAGACCTGTTCCATGCTTTTCATTCATTATTATTGCACAAATACTCAGAAAATTATGAGAAGTGCATTTTAAAGACCATTTTCATGCATTTACAAGGGAAAAACTGACCTAGGGAATCAAGTAACTTTTGCAAACCTCCATCTTTAACTCTGAAACAAATTTGAACATGAATAAGGACCCTAAACCTAACATTCTACCAATTTTTACATTTTTCCCATGGTGGAAATGGGAATTATGACCATTTTGGTGACCAAACCCTTGTTTGATAGGGTTTCAGACCCTCTTTCACTAAAATTGAAGTAAATTTATTAATACTTAATGAAATCAATTCAAATCACCACAAAAAGAAATTATTCTCTACCCTCTATCAAACCATATTCATTATAGGGCTTTACAATGCTGCTGCAGGTCGTACTAATTGAAGGAATAGTCAAAACTGCTGGAAAATCAAGAAAAACAGAGTTTTTTTAATATTCAAACGCTTCAAACTTCCAATCAACCTTCTGACCTAACCAAAATGAGGCATTATAAAATTTTACAAATCATTTCCAATGACCCTCAACTATTTTTTGAAAGAGGGAGCCATTGGTTAAGGGATTTACAACTTAAATGATGAGTTTACACAAATTACACTATGACAACATTGCATTTTTGAAGCAATTTTGACTCCTATCATCTACGACCCAAAAATCCATTCAAATGACCCTAAAAAAACCTTATTACATCATCAAGACATCAATATTGCATGTTCATATACAAATTTGAGTTTTTTTGCCTTCATAGGCTAGAAGAGCAACATTTGTGCAAGATTGCAATTTTCACACTATTGACTCAGGTAATCTAAAAGACTCATCCTAATTCATGACTAATGATTTGGTAGACATGTATGCAAAATGTGGAAGCATAGAGAAAGCATGTGAAGTTTTTGACAGAATGCCTCAAAGAGATGTCATCTCATTGACTGCAATTATTGCTAGATATGCACAAAATGGATTTGTTGAAAATGCTTTAGAAAGTTCCAAGCAAATGCAATTGGTAGGTATAAATCCAAATTCCACAACCTTTTCCAACATCTTTCCTACTTGTACCAAAATGGGGGCTTTGGAACAGGGTATGAACATCATTCAAAGAATAAATAATAGAGGAATTTTGTTAGATGTTGTAGTTGCAACTGCCCTAGTAGACATGTATGCAAAATGTGGAAGCATAGACAAGGCTTGTGAACTGTTTGACAAAATTCCTGAAAGAGATGCCATCTCATGGAATATGATGATTGTAGGATATACACAAAATGGATTTGCTGAAAAGGCTTTAGAAACTTTCAAGCAAATGCAAT